>UXGC01000520.1:0-93909 GCA_900480045.1 Eurytoma adleriae
AAGAAATCTTTTTCAGAGCAAATGGAACATATTTAATGGGGTGGCCCACTATGCCCTGAAGGTTCACATCGCCCCGCCGCCCGCTATGCCCCGCTTTCCCCTATAAAAATAAAATATACTAAAAGTGCATTAAATTTGTGAAAAAATTATTTTAAAAAAATATTTCCAACTCAATGTATCTATAGATATGATTATTTCAAAAATTTGGCATTCCCGTAACCTACAGGTCTTACGGGTTGTTCAATTTTTATGAAAAGGTCAGTTAATTATTAAATAGAGGAGAGCGGGGCATAGCGGGCCTTGGGGCAATGTGAACCTTCGGGGCATAGTGGGCCGAATAATTTTGGGTTGAAGCGTTGTATGTATCAAATGTATTTTATAGCACGGCGTGACCTAAGTCCGCGTAACATGGCGCACTTAGGGCAGGCAGATGCTATAAAATACTATACGATACTTGTAACCTAAAATGGCACATCATTGCACGGCGCACAGGTAACACCCGAGCGTAGCGAGTAAAAAGTATAAAGTGCCACTTAAGTCACACGTATCGCAAATGTACTATAAGTAAATACATTTTTAAGGTCTAAAACGGTTCAAAACTATTAAATTTCAGTTTAATTGAGATTTTTAGCAGTTTTTTGCCTTAAAAAATTATTTTCTTAAAAAATTTTGATGCGTACAACTCTTCAACTCGAAATCACATAAAATACCAAATTTTTAACCAAAATTTTAACTCCAGTCTCATCAAAATTGAGTAAACCGTTGGACCTGTAGGTTAGGGCAATGCCCTATTTTTGTAATAATCATCTATAGATACAATGGGTATGAAAAAACAATTTTAAAAATTGTTAAAATTAGATTTAATACCATAAAAATTTATTAAATTTGTGACAAAATTAACCCGCAGGCAGATTTTATCCTAAGCTATTCTAGTTTTATAAATTTGACTCCTGCGTAACATACAGGTTTAACTGGTTAATCAATTTTGATGAGGTTGGGCTGAAATTCTGGTAATTGATGTCATTCTCGTCTGAAGAGTTGTAGAAATTATAATTATTTTTAGTAAATATTTCAAAAAGTTCTAAAACTACTTAAATTTAATTAAATTTCTTCAATTTCATGAATTTATGCAGTTTTTGAACTTTTTGAAATGTTTACTAAACTAATTATAATTTCTGCAACTCTTCAGACCAGAATGACATCAATTAACAATAATTTAAGTCCAACCTCCTCATCAAAATTTGTTCACCGATTAAACCTGTAGGTATCACAAAGGACTCAAAATTATAAAACTAGCATAGCATAGGATAAAATTGTCCTACAGACCTCTGCCTGGACTAATTTTGTCATAAATTTAATACATTTTTATGATATTAAAACTACTTTTAAATAATTTTTAAAATTTTGTTTTTTCAGGTAATTATCTGCTAAAAAATTTTTTGGTATATGACCCTCTTAAAATAAGGATATGGAAACTTAGACACATGATACAAGAATACTGGAAAATTATCGTAACAATTACATCGTAACAATACATGCTCATTTTGAATTTTTTCGACCAAGCTAAACAGTGCCCATATGAAAAAAATGTGCATAAATTTGTGCATAAATTTGTCATAAATGTACATATATTCTTGCACGTTTATCGCGTGCATATATATGTGCAGAAAAATTATGCACATGAAAATCGTGCTCTTTTTTGTAAAAATTCTATTTGTACATACTTTTTTCTTACGGGTGCTGATATTGAGATTATACTAGCATTATTCTGGGATTATTTTCGGATTATTTTCGGAATTTTATTAATTTTATTAATAACTGGTAATTCCTTCATTAGTGGAAAACAACATCAGTATATTTAAGTTGTAAATTAAATTGAAAGCAAAAGGCTTTTGTCTGTAACCAGAGTTATTACGAGAGTATTGGTTCTTCATATAACTTATAATCCATCGTATACTAGCAATTCACTCAACGAGGTATGCAATAAGAGGAGAGAAATGAGATGAAAGAGTTGAAAGAACAGTGACAAACAATAAGCTCCAAGTTATCGCATATCTATGTCGTTTTATAATGGCACTCTTGTTCGTTCCTAATGAAAAAGGAATTAAATATCCTTCAGCAGGAAATATAAGAAGACGTCCGTGAGTGGCATGACAATGTTTGTCAAAGCGTTCGCTTATGTTCATAAGAATCGGCTCGCTCCCTGGCTCGCGCTATCCTCGTCTCTACGGCGATGGAACTCGAACAAGTGTCAACCTAACCCTATCAAACTGTAATAATATTTATATTAGGGTGCAACCCCAGGGAGTGGCAGGCAGGAGGCGCTCGCACAGGGGAAACGAGTCAAACGATCGAAGGGGGATGAGAAATGTCGAAGGGGGAAATTCATGATTCCATGCTCGTCGGGTTTGCATAGCTGACCCTCGGACGTCGGACTACTTGGAACCCCC
Organism: Eurytoma adleriae; assembly: GCA_900480045.1. NCBI lineage: Eukaryota > Metazoa > Arthropoda > Insecta > Hymenoptera > Eurytomidae > Eurytoma > Eurytoma adleriae. Next base: position 2,451 of record UXGC01000520.1, read on the forward strand.
CTACCGCTTTTTTCTAGCACTTTCTACAAAGCGTACAAAGTGTATGTAATTGTTAAAAAACAGTCCTTCGATTTTAAGCAGGGCTGTTTTTGATGATACGCTGACTATTCGTAAAATTAAAAAGGAACTAATGCAGTATCATAAAATAATATTTTCTTAAGGAGACAAACCTGTGTTAAACCTGAAAAAGAAATAATTATTTCATTTATAATAACTTTGTAATTGACTTGATATTTATTAAAACTAATAAGGTTACAATAGTACATTTCGATACAAGTGCGGGAATGTGATTTTTATAGCCTCCTTTGATGTTTGCATCCGAAAAGGTCACACGAGGCGAAAATCACATCCTCGTACACGTGTCGAACCGTATTTCTCGATACAACGTGTGCAAAGTACGATTTTACGAAGCTGATTTTAAGGCAACGTGCGCAAAATCGTCGCTTTGCGCACGGCGTTTCGAAAAGCATTTTGAGACCAATTAGAATCATCGTCAACTTAAATTTTTTATTTTAAAACTTTTTAATTTCCTTACCGTGTGAGTGGAACATAAACATGTATTATAAATAAATAAAATAATTATTTATTTTTCAGATTCAACACATGCAATTATTTCTTTAAGACTTATAAGTATTATTGAGATAAACGTAAGTGTATCATAAATATTAATCTTTTCAAGAAAAATGAAACAAATTTTTTTAAATATCACTTAAAATCTAAGTCAATTCTTAATAACGATTGAAAATTTAAAGCAGACATCATCCAGATAACACTTCCTGTATGAGGAAGCAAAATAGCCTCGTGTTAACTTAGGAAGAATTAACAGCTTACAAAGTCGAGTCTATATTGCAACAGTTGTGGTACATACATACAATCAATCTATAAGGAACATATTTTTCAAATAACTCCGTAATCTCATTTATTTTGTAATAATTTATTTCATAATAAATAATGAGTTTCTCAGTTTTCACTTGCAAAAAAAATTTTTTTTCCAACTATGTGTTAAAATCGGTTACGTTATAGTTAGTTTTTACTTTACATTTTTCTGATTATAGTCAATAAAAGTTTAATGTAAGTTCATGTTTCAATTGCACTTTTTATTTAAGTATTCAAAATTATTTAATTTTTATAAAAAATAATGCATTTTTTATAAAAAAAAACGATGATTTACAATTGTCTACAAAACATTTGTTCATAAAATCTAGTTTTTAAGTCTTTTCATTATTCCTGGAATGTCTAAACGTGTTTAAAATTTATTTTCGAAGGAGTAAGAAAAGTATCGGCTTTTAGTTTTACCCTTACAATTTTTTCCTATTTTTTTAATAATGTATAAAAGGAAGTATTCGATTTTATCCGAGTCTTCTCTATACCTTTTTTAAATCGTTGAACATCTAACAAAAATAAATTTTATATGAATGGTAAAGACAGCCGCATCAAAAAATACAAAAATTACAAAAAATGCTAAAAAAAGGCAAAAAAGAATTCTTTCAAATGATACTTAAAAGATCTGAACTTGAATCAATTATTAATAAAACCACTTGATTTTTTCAAGCGGACTATCAACAACTAAATTCAATTAGAGTATGTGCTTCTGAGAAAAACAGAAAAAATTGTTTGGCAAGGCGATGCCTTTTCTGTAAGAAACCATAATGAAAAGAAAAAAGCAAAAAAGGGCTACTGAAAAATGAAGAAAGTAACTTCATACTTCTGGTTGCTTTCGTAATAAAATAGAAATCATTATAGTTCGGTAACAATGACGTATTTAATAACTGTTTCAACAATGTTACAGCGTTATACATATTGTAAACTGATAAATAATAATTTTCCCATAAGTATATAATCAGTTACATGCAAAATTACACTTCAACACCTGGTTTTTCAGTTTAAGCAATGTCGTTAATTATCATACATACATACATTATGCGTGTTTTAAAACTCTCCACAATTATCGACCATTAGATCGGCTATTAGCTTTCATTAATAATAACAATTAGGTTACTAGAGTGAATTCTTAACTAAAAAAAAATAGTTCTCATTTTACAATTTTTTAAATTTTTTATTTATACAGTAATGTTAATGCGTCGCGATTTTTATTGATATTAACAACAATATGATAAATACGATAATTTCGAATTATTTTATTTGTTTACTTCAAGAACATTAGTGAATTTGTTAATTATCACCAACTAGTCACATTAATTAAATAAACAATAGCATATATTAAACCATTTTCATAAACTATTGATAAACCAGATACTATTCTTAGATGTAGTACGATATCCTGCAGTTTAATACATTATAGTGACTAAGCTTCTTTGTATTTGCTTTTTATTTCAATCAGTAATATATTCAGATTGCAAATATTTACGAACGTTAAATCAATGTTTCAGGTTGATTAAGCAAAGAAACCGAATGCTCCATACAGGACTAATCTTATACATACTTACTGTGATAATAATAAAATAATTTTATTCAATTCTTATAAAGAAGAGCTTTAAAATAAGTATGGCAGAAAAATGCATATTCTCACAAAGAATTAGTTATTATATATGACAGTTTATCTGCAAAATATTAAGAAAATTCAATAAAACGATCTTCTTTTGACTCTCGAAAAAAGTATGAAAATGATCTAGCAACTAAATAAAAAATGACGAAATAAAAGGTCTGCGTTATGTTTTTAGTACATTATTGTTATTTACAATATATTGGTTATTCCAATAGTCTATTTTCTAAAGTTAAGTACAATTATAACATTATGATACTATAATACACTTTAGGCGAATCGTAGACTTGTTTTCAAATTAAAAATTGCAACTTACACAACATCTTTCTATATATTTATAATCTTACACTTTTCAAGTTTTATATTTATTTATTTACAAGAGAATAGAAGAAACTGGAACAATTATCTCTTACGTAGCTTTGGAAAATGCATTTCAATCGTTCGTTTTGTCGATAAATGGTTAATTTTTACAAATACGATAATGAGTATTCAGGGCCCTAAACGATTTGAAATTTCTCATTTTTTCAAAAAACTTGTTCAAATGAAAAGTTTTGGTTGCATTTAAAAAAATCGCCTTTTTAATGATTTTATTCATTTTTGTATATAAAAACGATTTAAATCAAGAACTAACAATAAGTGATTTTTCAATCTTTACCTTTTCGTGGTACAGATAATAATAATTATTTCAACAGTGTCATCATAATTACTTTTAGATTATTATGTACAAATAGAAAATGAAACTAGTTTATCGATCCATTATTTATTCCAACATTCACAAATTCTTAACATAATTCGAATAGCAATAATGTTGTATTAATCGATAAACTTTCGTGTAATCACTTGTGATATTCATTGCTTTAATTATTTATGTAATTAATATTGATAATTTTATATTTAGCATACAGTCTCTTGTAATTTCATTCTTACTTCATTAATCGTTCCTTCACTAGCAACAAGCAACATTCTTTAATTTATTCAACAATGGTAAACAAAGCTTTAAAATTATGAATGAAAATAAATATTCGCAGCAAATTGTCTAAAAATGAAGAAGCTTTTGCAGTACTTAATCATTTATCTTACTTTCCTAAGACAGATGAGTAAAATTATAATTGAAATAAGTAAATTATCAGAGTCCAGCTCTCAATAAATCGTATTTTAAGTGAACACAGAGCACCGTGTTTGTAAAATATGCCATGATCTACCGTTTCTCTAAACTCTTTCGACGGCGAAAAAAACTTCAGATCTTCATAAAAATACAACTATACTCCCTTTATTAAGTATATGCACTACATTTATACACGTATATCTACCTTATGCGTACAATGAGTCGTGCTAGGGCAGAAATATCAACTTCGAAATTTTATAGTCGGTCATTCTAACGAACTTTTTTATTACTTAAGGTATACATGTCTCTAACATTCTAGTCAGAGGCACGAGATTAAAATTGCACGTGGTTGAACACTTGAATTGTTAAAAGCCTAAAAGTAATGAAAACTAGTTGATTTAATGCAGCGTACAATATGTTTTAATGGGCTTTATTACTAGTGCGATAGAATGAGACTAATGCATTGACTCGATGTTGATCGATCCACCTCTAAAACGATCAGCAACATAACTCCTGTACCATTTCCTAAACATATTTTTTCTTAAAGCTACGTGCGGGAATCGCAGTTCGCGATTCCTGATATGTTATCTTGGTTCAGCAATAAATGATAAATTAAAAGTCACAACAGTGAAATAAAAAAACTCTAAACGCGCGCAGTGATTACTAGAAACCCTTGCTGATTGGGAGTTATGTAGTTTATTTCAACGCGCGTTTCACGATTTATACTTAGAATTATGCTTCCTTTCTAGTCCGCTTTTATTTTTGTTATCGTTTGTTAATTCTTTTTGTGCATGATCACGTAGCTCTTCTGAGATAGTCTTAAAGATAAAGGAATCTAACGATATCGAAATTATATTGTTCAGAATTCAACATTTTATTTTTTATATTCAATATTTCACTATTATTCGAGACATTTCTCCTGTAAATTTGTTTCAATGAAAAAGAATCAAGAAATACACATACTTACGCTTATCATCGACATAGATTTCATTGGTAGAGCGCAGGAATCATCCGCAAAAAGAACGCTTACTGTAGTCTTACACATTTTTAAGTCGCTTTTAATGGATACTTATTACTTATTATTCTTATTCGTGATGTTTTAAACTAATTTTATTTCAACTATAGTATTTTAAATCCATCCACGCGTTATTCATTCACATTCAAACTTGCACTAAGCATGCATGCCCACATTGCATCTGTCTCTCTTGTTCCTTTAAATAAGGAAATATTCAGAGAGATGTAGGATACTTCAGAAGCACACAGTTTTTTGAAGAATGAATTAAATCAACTTTAATGATAATCTTTTTTGGAAGCGAGGAAATAATTCACAATTGCTTGACTTTGTATTCATTTTTTCATCATCTCTTGCGTATATTCTTGCGCAATAATTGCTTTTTCCTCTCTGAACGTTTTATACCATGTATGTGTTTGTTAAATCATTATATTTTGTTTCTCATATAACCTATCACTGAGCTACGTTACCGTACAGCATACTTTTTTAAAATATTCATCACTGGAAGCCTGCCATGAAGACAACCGTCTGCAACTTTAACCAATCACAGTCATCAACTAAATTACATAACTAGTATCCATCGTCCCAGCAGCGCAACAAATACATTTATATTATGATTTTTGTCTTTAGTTCCGTTTTAAAACATCCCTTGCCTGAAAGGATTGCTATCACCTCCGGTTGATCGTTGATATGTCTGTTCACTTCTGAACGGATTAGGATCACTTGACCTGACATTCTGTTGTTGATATGCAGCTGTTTGCCCGTAAGAAGCATCTTGCATTCCTAGTTGAGTTCCTTGTTGAATGCCTTGCTGCGTGCCTTGCTGCATTTGATCATAGCCGCTGACATTTTGTTGATATGGGCTTTGTTGCCCGTAACCATAAGTTTGATTTGGTTGAGTTTGTTCTTGATAGCTGTAACTACTGTCTCCATAATTTTGGTAATTCTGGCCTACATTTTGATCTACGTTAGTTTCCATTCTTGTTTGCGATGTCAGATGGTTTCCAACTTCCCCGGAAACTGGTCTTTGCTCTTGAAGTACATAGGTTTGATATTCCTTGTCTGGCGGATCTTGCATAAGAATATTAGCTTCATCTTGAAATGGTTTGAAATCGTAAATGTTTCTGAGATACATCAAAACTGGTGCATATAGAAGATTGCTGAAAGCAATGCCGATGTTCAAAGCTGTGAATCCAATGGCTTCAACAACTCCACCAGCAATAATTGGACCAATAGCATAAGCCAAGCTGTAGCTGATATCTGCAATAGCATAGATGCTCCCGTACACTGACACGTACCGCACGTCAACTAAGTAACCTAATGTAGGAAGTAAGGCCGTATCAATGAGAGCAATACCGAAACAAATGCCACAAATAGGGATCATAAGGAACTTGTAAGAAGTTGAAAATGGAATGATAAAACAGCAAAGTCCTTCAAGTGCAAGTCCGCCAGCAGCCATTAACCACTGATGCTGTGGATACTGTTTAGCCATTTTCACTGTAATGGCGACTCCAAAAACGTGTGGGAAGAAAGCAGGAAGCCAAACCATTCCCATTTTCCAGTTGTCGTGAGTAATATGGTCTTCCATCCACAATGAAATTGTAGGTTCTAAGAATGCAAGTGCCACGTTGGACATCATTAGAGCACCTGCGCACACAGCAATGTACGGATCAATGAAAAGACGCCAGATAGGAATAGTTGGCGCCGTTTCTCTACGGCTTTCTTTTAGCTGCTCTTTGAAAGGTTTCATCACAAGCAGTAGCATTAAACCATCAGCTAAACTAACAAATGCAAGAATGAGAAATGGCATTTCTTTACCAGCAAACTGATAAAGAGCACCCCCAAATGGAGGTGCTACAAGACATCCAAAACTAATAAATGCCAACGCTATGCCAAGTGCTTTGGAACGTTCAGCTTCTTCTGTAAAACGATCAGCAATCATCGCCAATCCTGATGTATCCGCGAAGGCAGAGCCTACACCTTGTAAACTTCGTGCAAAGAATAACACACCGTAACTACGACCACAAGCGAATACTGCTGTTGATAAGAACATGATGCAAAGGCCTATCATCATGGGAATGTCGTAGCCTATCCTATCTATTAGTGCACCTGAAAATGGATTGATCATCAGCTGCACTATGGCTTTCGAGGCAAAAAGAATACCCGTTGCCGAATCTTGACCATGATGACTTGGAGCTCCTGTGGTATTACCTGATGTTTTTTCATCAGCAAATGCACCGATGTATTTGAGGTAGTCTGGAATAATTGGGACAATTACCATGTACAACATATTATCAAGTAGGAGGGCGATGCATACTATAACCAAAATCAATTTCCGTTGAGCTTTTGGTTCCTGCAATTTTGTCCAAATGATTTCCTTTACCTCTCCAACCTCCAGGTTTATAACAGGAATCTTTATCGAAGACATATTTATCTTTTCAAGTTACTATCTGGCTAATGTTCGCTCACAATTATTTTAAAAATATTTCGAAAAAATTAACTGCTTGTTTCTAGATCGATGTTGGACGAAAAGTTTCTCTATATTTTCTTTTTATTTAAATTTACTAAATTCATCTCAGTAGTTGCGAATCCAATGTATTGAGATTATTCACTTCATCAGTAAACTTGCGTATTTATTCTTTTTACTTGAAATTTGAACTTTTTTTTGTAAGGCTTGAGTGTGCTTTGCATTCTTTTATAACGAAACGAATTTTGTTGTTGAAAAAGGAAATAATGTAGTATTTTGTTTTTGCTCCGTGACAGTGGCTGATGCTTTCTCGCTGGTTACTGATGATTTGGCATCGAATGGTGCAGGTGAGATAACAGCAATTGCGACGTTGCGCATCAGGCCGAGCCAGGGAAAACCTACAACAGCGGATTACCCTCATTAAAAATCATACGAAATATCGCCAACAGTTTGAAAAATGGCCTGAAGCCTACCGAATGAAAACTTTATTGAGGAGCCCTAGCCCGGCCTGAATAGCGCAACCGCCTGAGAATTTAGTTGCGTTAAAATAAAAAAAAATTTATAAATTTGGTATCTTTAAATAGATAACCTCAGAATTTAAGCTGTATTTGTTATTCAATTTGAACCCTCCCCGATCTTTTTCCTTCTATTGACGTAATAACTTTTTAATTGCTTTCAAAATTTATCCGAATGTTAAAGTGTAAATAAATTTTACTTGGACATCCTTTGTCGATGCAGTTCACAAAGACGATGAGCGAAGTGTAGTTGAAAGATTTATTTATGTAGTGCCGGATGAGGGCTCCTCTTGTATCATACACTAACCGCTGGTTTAAATGGGACATGTTTATATTGTAAACGGATTACAAAACTCGTATCTATTTATCGACTTTAAAAAAGCAATCTTAAAAAAAGAACTGTGACTGTTATTAAGGGGTGTTAGGAAAACTTTTTTTGTCAATAACGGCTATATTTCATAAAGTCGTGATTGTTTTGTTAAATAGATTTATTATTAATACTGGAGTCTATTTTGAATTAAGAATATATTGTAGTATATATCGACCGTTAATTAGGAGCATTACTAGAAATGGCAAGACTATAGATACCCTATACGCTATAATTATGCTTATTTTTGCCTGTATGGTTTTAATCGAAGAACTAAAAGTAATTTTCGTAAAAACTATATAGCAGGTGTACGGCAATCACCATTGCGGTAAAACATCACTAATGTTTAATGATATAAAATTCAATTTCTTTCGGAAATGCTCCTTAGGATTTGATGGACATCTTAAACAACAATATTCCTTTCCAAATGTTTTATTTTCTACTTACCAGAGTTGTTAACAAATTTTTGTCTGAGGGAACTGGCGAGACGCTGGGGACCCACGAAGGTTGGAAGTCCCGCAAGAAGACTGCTCAGGGTGGCAGCCACGTCGGCCGGCTGCGACTCGATGTCCCTCGAGTCGTTGGCCGACTCCGTTGTGTCTCTCAAGCCCGGGCCCTCCACCTTTTCAGCCGAGTCCTCTACCGAGCCTAAAATTATGTGACAGACAAAAAATTTCCAAATTAAAGAGTCCACAGTTGAAAGGTTTTCTCTTTGCAACGTTCGCAACAAGAAATGTGTACAGTATTTAAACTCTGTTTAAACTCTGTAATGAGGTTCACGTTTAAATGATTAAAATGTAATAATTTTCATTATCAATTGTTTAAGCTTGTTTTCTCTCTATGTAATCAAGTTACAATTACATGAATGTATACCAGCAGTCGGAAAAAGTTATGTATGCATGTAAAGAAACCGCAAATGTGGTCGCGAGGGATTTTAAAATTTAACAAATTTTACAAATTTATACCTGCTCTGTATTATTCAGTAGTACTTATGTACAGTAACAAAGCAATTTTCTTTCTAAGTACAGTAAGCCTCAAGGACACGAGCTTTTCTCATTATTTTCTCCTTTATTTATTTTATATTGAAATAAAGTAAAATATCTAACTTGAACGCATGATGAGCGTTTTACAACTTGAAAAGTTCCACGAAGGCTTAGATATTAGGCAGAAGTTGAAATTTTTCGATATTAAAGATCGATTTCACCTGCTAACTTAAGAAACCTGTTACCTCACCTCTCTAAATGTGAATAAGTGAAACTTATGACATGCACTTATTATACGTTATAAATCGTTCACTAATTCGATACGTGCATTTGGATGAATTTCACATTTTCATATTTAGAGAGTTTATACGCTGTTCTAGGAATTATTATTGCTTAATGTTGCATGAATGCAAACATTTCATAAATGTCGAATAGAACATCAGAAGCATTGAGATTTTTGTTCTAAAACTACTATTTAATTAAATAACTTTTAATTAGCCAGTCGTGATAGAGTTAGAGTTATAGTACTTGAAAAGTTTGCCGACAAACAGTACCAATTTCCGTTGAGTAATTTTGTAATAGAAATAATTATCTCGCACAAATCACGAAAGATTTATCACATTCTCTTCGATTCAGCTAAGATTGAGCATTGGGAGCGTTTCCATTTTATGATGCAATAAATCGAGATCGGATAATTCGCGTCGTTTCGGAAAATAATCGAGACGATCTAGGCGAAAGGTGAGTCCAATAAGAATACTTAAAAGAAAGGGCCTCGCCTCCTGAGAATTTATCTGGCTCTTTGGCGAATGCGAAAGTAGCACGACCTTGCGTGCGAGAAGGGTTAAAAAGGGGAGAGAGTCGCTCGTCGACGATCATAATGTATTCACCATAGCCGAAATAGTCACGTACGAAGGTGCATAGATATATTAGTCGTTCTATAAATACGAGCACTAGACAGAGAGTGGGCCGGGCGTGCCTTAACTTTTGTAGCTTTATTCGCGTGTAAGACTGTAAGATAATGATCGAGATAGTGGCGAGAAAACGGGCCGATGTAGCGCCAACCTAATGAAAATAGAAATGATAAGGAGAGCGAGGCGCTTGAGCAAAAAAAGACGCGCGACACGCCAGTGCTTGCTGAAAAGCAGACGAGTAGTACTTGCAAAGTACCTCGAAGATCCTTTTTGCGATAAAACTCGGTAAATTGCCGAGCCAGGAGCTCGGTAAATTGCACATTAGTAGCTTTGAAGCTCTCCTCAACTTATATGTTTTCGTGCTTTACGGATAAATTTAAGGATAAATTTATTGCATTAGCTAAAGATTCGTAGGGTTCACTTGGCAACAAGGAAGTTTGTTGCCAAGCAGAAGAGAGCGAGACGCGGACTTGAAAAAACGAGGCAGCAAATCGCGAATCGCGAAGAAATCGATCGAATCCTCGAGGCGCAGTACGGCGCAACCACCGATCCTTGGGTAAAACGAAGCAGGACCGCGAGCGGCGAAGCCGTTTCCGTGCGTTGAAATCACACAAGCTCAGTGAGTGTGTCGCGAGGCCCCCGTACTCGACAAAGTCCCTTAAAAGAAGTCTTGGCAAAAAAGGGAAAAAAGGCTAAACGAAAGAGAAAAAAGCTCCTACCTGACAAGTTCGCAGGAGGCCAACTGCTGGGAAGGATAATGAGCAGAGAAAGGGGCGGTTCAAGCTGGTATCCGAAAGCTGGCTCGAAAAATCTTTGAGAAATTACGGCAAGGAGCATTCGGAAGTGCAAAAAAGTGCAAAAACGATGGCAGTGCGAGAATTTAGAGAAAAGCACGTCAATACTTACGCAGAGCAAAGGGCTCTCGATGAGCAGGGCGTCTCGCTTAGGCTGGACGTGTGTGTCTCACCTTCGGGGTTGCTTTCGAGCGTCTGCCCTCGGAGTCCTCCCCGCCACTGCCCCAGGAAGCCTCCCCACCCCCGAGAGCGCGGCACCCCCTCCCCACCTGCCCGCAGGGGGTGAGAAAGAGAGAGTCGAGGGGCGCAGCCGCGCGCAATCCCCAGGATCCGCGGCGGGGGCGGAGGGGGGTGGGGGCGCGGCAGCGGTCCTCTTCAGCAGCCGCTCGACTTTTCGCTGGGGGTGAGAGAGAGCGAGAGAGAGAGACGGGGAGAGACCAGGTACACGCGGCCGCGGTCGATGCTATTTCTGGCACCAGGTCGATAGCTCACCTCGAGCGCCCTCACCTGCGCGCGAACGGGAGCCCGACGCAAGCGCGCGCGCACGAACGCGGACGAGCCACCCCTTCGACCTCGACTGCGCTTTTCGAGTTTCGGCTCTACGCTCGTACCGCCTGGCTCTGCGTGCAGGCTAAGCGCGTAATCTATGACGCGTGTCCGCCACTGCCACTTGACGATACTTCTGTCTATCTGATTAGCCCAGTCTTTCTCGCATTTTCATTACGATAACTTACGTTATTACGATTTCAGGCCGTGCGAGCCCTTTTCTTCGATTAAAACAAACTTTTAATACCTATTCACTCCGTGCATTTTTTTTCATACTTTCACCTTTGCGATGTCAGTAGGAGAATAATTATAAAATTTAATTTTATAAATTCCTATTCAGTTGAGGGGATTGTTGCAGTTGAGTGTATATTGAAAGGTCATTTTATTTCTAATTCGTGCTACAGCGAGTGCACATTGGATTAGCATAACAAACTCAGTAGTGTCTGGCATAAAACAGTGATAAATATCATGCAACACTCAGTAAAGTAAAAGACGAAAGTTGGACATAATTAGCTTTTGAGCTTTTCATTTTATCTGTATTGCACTATAGTATAATATTGTGATAATAGTGATTCAATGGGAGCCAAAGTCCAGCCAACATTTCTCTAAATATGATTGCATTCATTGTAATGAAACTGCGTCATCAAAAATAACAATGTCGAATAAAAGAGTTAACTCTCTTATACACGCTATTCGGACTTGCAATTGAAATAGTTTATAAAAAGATGCAAATTTTTAATCAAGATTTGTTCTTTACTCAACTCTGTAGCGTGACATTTGCCTGAAGCTATTTTTAATCTTTTGGAAACATCATTCTCCTTTGAGTGAGGATTTTACTCTTGCGACATTTACGTTTGAGGCATAACCCAGCAAACAACTTTCGAATTTCAAGTACCGGAAAAAAATGAGCAATAAGTAAATATCATTTTTAAAATATGGAAAGGGTAATTTTTATTGCATGGGGAGGTGCAGAATAAAATAAACCGGCGCTATTTACAATGTGCCATCCCATAAAATATGTTTTATTTACTAGCAAAAGTACTTTGTGAAAGCGATGTATAATATTTTACGCAAAATAATCGTACATTCGAGAAATATTTGGTAATGAAAATTCTTTTTAAATGCAAAAGAAAGAATAAAACTGTACCTTTATTTGACGATTTTTTGTTCCTCGCTGCTCGGACTTGATTATCGAATTGTCAGGTGATCTCGAGCTATTTTTTGAGTCAATTGGCTCACCGCTCTTGGCATCGAGTTTCGCAGTGAACGCCCGCAGGGCCGTAGCAGAGTCGTTTCGTTGATGTTCCCGCGCAAGGGAGGGATTTTAGAATCGAACTTGCGAGTCCTGCGAGGAAAGCACACTTACCACAGGGCATTGAGCTTACTCGCGCTTTCCTCTTTCGGAATTGTAATTCCATTTTTGCTAGTGCTTTTGCTTCAAATGGAAAGTGATGCATATGAAGGGATTCAGCCACGAATTATGTTGAAACTATCATCATTATTTTTTTTAAGTAAAATATGAAGAAAGCCAAAATATTTGGCTGCATAACGATCAAAATTTTCGACACCATACTGGAGGAATTTTCTTGTAAAAATTATGGAAAAAATGTAATCATGGAACGGTTTGTCGTCTTGCAAATGTTTACGGGATAATCATTGGAAAATTTACGCGGAGTTTGCGCGTCACGAAAAGCTCCGTAAATTTTACGAGAAAAGCTTCGTAATTTTTACGGAAACGTCACCGTAATTTTTGCGAAGCTTATCGTATCCAGATCACGGATTTTCTTGAATATTTTAGTACGGTTATGAAAACCAAAATATGAAAAAAGCCAAAATATTAAAGTCTAACGTTCAAAATTTTACATCATTTTTGAATCGATAAAGATTTTTTAATTTAACAAGTCACAAATTATAGCATTTATGTTAAACTTTCTTTTCATTTGTTATACGTGTTTGGACTTCTTTAGTTCGTGATTTCAATGATTGGTTGTTTTCAATGATTTGGGGTTGGAACATGTTTCTTTTAGAAAATGTGTGAGCGCACGCATGTGCGTGTACGTGGATGTGTGTGAGTGTGTAGTAAGACACCGACTTCTTCCTTAATATTCGATCGCATCTTAAGTTTTTGGGCTCAACATTTTTTTTTTTTTTTTTTTTTAAGGGGAGTCAAAAATAATTTTTAGGATTCGTCTATTATTTTTATTCATTTTTTGAAATTACGGTTTCATTTTTTTCATTTTTTGATGTTAATTTCATATGTTAAACATTTTAATAAACTCTACTTTTGTCGATTTTTCAATTATCTAAATTTTATAAAAAGAAAAATGTCATTATCACATTTAGTTTTTAAGGTATTGCCAAAAAACGGAAATTTAGATAATGGTAATGTTTAAAGTAGTTATAATATAATGAAATTTGTACAGAATCATATTAATTATAAGCTTTATTTAAATTGTAAGTTATTTTAACGATTATTTTTCGAGAAAATGATCAACTCTTTGTTTTGAACTGAATATTTTGTTGATGTATTGTAAAAAAAATATGAATATAGTACAGATTGTTTATAGTAATATATATCTCTCTATGCCTAATGGCGTTCAAGTGAGGTAAGATAATATTGAAGCTTAAAATGAAATGTTTGTAATGACCCTGTAAAATGAGTATTGAAGTAGCTGAAGAGGTAGAATAAAAATCTGGAGCAGTAATTGTGAATCAGATTGAAAAGGTCGCAGATGGCAGGTTGGAAAGATTGCAGCAATGCTAGAAATGAGTAAAAGAAAAAGAATAGAATGACATGTGAAGAAGACAGATCTCGGTAATAGCATGTTGGTGCTAGACTCGAAAAGTGGGGGCGCAGTGAATAGGTATGAGAGCCTCCAAGCCGCGAGTCCTTCGAAGGAAAAGATGGATTTCGAAAGGGTTTGGGAGTGCGAAGTGCCTTGGCTTAGTCCAAGCTTCGGCCTAATTACTGCTCCGCTTCGGCAATTGGAGCTTCTCCATTAATCGGCGCCGGGGAGCTGGGAGTTTCGAAAGGAGCGAGCCCGCGCACGCGACTCGTCGTGAAACATCGGCGCCGCTCAACTCTCCTTAATTTCGCCGACTCGCCGACTCGCCGACGCGCCAACGCGCCAACGCGAAAGGAACGCGATGTTCTAGTTCTTAACCGCGCCTCTCTGTTTCGAGGAAACAATTAATCCCTTTCCTCCTTACGGCCGCTCGAGTGTACTTCGCTCCTCTCACTTTTGCGTCTTGTCGACCATTTTTTTATTCGGCACTTTTGCTGCTTCTTTTACTTTATTTTATTGAAAACTTCCTTATCAAAGCAATACCTTTCTTATTTAGATTAGATTAGATTCAGGTTCGTTATATCAGGACGAATAATGTGGGCTGTTCCCAGTTTGGAGAAAGGGACAGTACGATGAGTTGAGTCTCTCACGACATCCCCGGTTTTCAAGCTTTTGCAACTTGGCGTAGGCAAAGGTGCGCGTATGCTAATCGCGAAACGCCGCAGGTGCGCTGTGATCTCATTAGGTTGGACGGCGAGCCGGCATGAGATGTGCGGCTAAGCCTTTGCGAACGAGTGTCGACATTATATATTAATGACTCTTGCCTGCGCGTGCCCGACATTTCTTTATTTTGCCAACTCTTTTCCTTTCGTTTTTCTGCTTCCCTTTTCCTTTTTCCCGTAACATCGCCTACACTCGCTTGCTTTTCTGTTTTATCGCTTTTTAATTATCTTATTATCTTCTTTCGCTTTGTATCGCTTGTCTGCTATAATCTCCGATTGTCTCATCTACTACTTTTCTCTTAGCTTTTCGCCTTTCTTGTGTCTTGGGAAAAGGCACCCTGAACATTGTGCAGTCGCACGCGCGCACCTCTCACTACGCAATCCACTCTAATTTCTTACATAATTTACTTATTTACTTAACTTTAACTAGGTATTACATTAAAATGTTAAAAATATTTGAATTGGGAATATTAGAAAAAAGTCAAGACATGATTTAAATTAAAACTTGAAAAACAACAAGAGCTTCAGTCTGCAGATATTTTCAACGTATTTACAGCTTTATTTAACTATTTATAGGATTTATTCGATAGTACAAACATCCAATGATAGAGCAATTATAGGCAGCAGAAATGATTACTTGATCGTTATGCAACGCACACGTTTCACGGCCTCTTCTTTCTGGCTGAAATTAATAATTAAACATTCAAGGTTTCGACGATTTTGTGTCTGTTAAGATTTTCCATCAAAAGAGTGTAGCTCGTAGATATGCTAGTATTAGTTGCCTTTTTTATAGAGCGGCTTACTGTGAGCGGCTGTTGACAGCTTTCAGGATGTCCCGATGTAAAAGTGAACTGTATACAACTACTTATCCCCCATACTTTTCTGTGCACGTTATGTTATCGTTAAAATAAAAAGGAATTCAGGAAGCTTTTTTAGTGGGCCGCAGCTCAAAAAAGTTGAATGAAAATATTTTTGTAGGCAAAGGCTCGTCGATGCGCCCCTCCTTGAATTGGAAATGCTAACAAAGTCCTGGGGGCAATTTTCAACTGTGGGGCTCGGCAGCTTCGAGGGGAGCATTGGAAATGCAACGAAAAAGTATCGCTCCGTCGCGGCCTCTGTTTGATCCGCAAATACTGTAATTATCTAGAATATTGTATTAGTCCGTCGTTGTGGCACTGGTCCGGAGCAGCCCGGGGCTGTTACAGCAAGCTCCCTCCCCATCGAGACGCTAACGCTGAGCTTGACAGGTTAATGCCGATTTGACTAGACTGCATGCGATCCAGTCGCTCCCCCGTACGACAACCGATGCATGCCAGGCAGCTAAATTGCTGAAAAACTTACAAGCCCTTAAGAAACGTAAGTATATATCGTCGCTTGTACGAAAAGCAGTAGATTTCAATCTCTGCGAAGACTGGCAGCTCTCCTTGCCCTGCCGCGAAGACTAGCTGCAGATCTCGAAGCAGTGGCAGCTTTGCCGCGAAGATTAACAGATTTCACCGGCCTGCAAAATCTGAATCTGAAATCTGCTAGCCTTGGCGGCAAAGCTGCGAGATCTGCTAGATTTCGCTGCTCGATAATGAAATCTGCTGGTCTTCGTAGGATGCGACGATATGTACATATAAATCGCGCTCCTCTAGAAAAGCATTTGCTAGCGCACCTTTAGCATTCAGATGACTAATTCGCAATTCAATTCCTCCTTTGACATATTATTTTTCGATTTTAGCTAATTTTTTATTATAATTATTTTTTGATGATTTGAAAAGAATGAGATTCTTTAAAAGAGAAAGTGATGATTATCGAATATTTCGCGATTCGGAATAAAAAAAATCATCCAATTAAAAAAGCACTATCAATTAATCAAGTACAGAAGCTACCTTAGCACCTTATATATTTATAGTTCTAAATTGAAAATTATAAAATTTGTAGCACTTTCACTTAGCTTCCTTTACAATAACTGTTTAAGGAAATTTAAAAATTGTTATTAAAATACTTTTCTAAAAATGTATCGCCAGTTACTTTCGAAGCTAATGAGGTTCATTTTTAAAAGTGAGTTTCTAAATCTAAATCTTTGCATTTCCTTTAGTTGAGTTTGACGTTGGCCTTACAGACAGAGGATTCTCTTTTCCGTGCGGTCCACTTTCTCCGAGATAATCTAGCCGATCGTTCACGATGAGAGTCTCATTTTAAAAGTGCCTATTCTACATCAATCTAATCTATATAGCGCATTTTCTTCAACATCTCCAGTTATTAAATACGTGTATTAAATGCGTGTATGTTATATGCGCGTACGAAAGGCAAGCTGCTTGTATCTACTCTTTCGCGGGTTTGCAGGCCATTTTCATTACGATACGCTAAGAAAAATCTCTTTCTCACGAATGATGAATAAGCCAAACAGTTTTTCAGAAAAGAGAAAAAACAATTTGATATTTAAATTGATCGCGTGGGATTCGTTTAAATGTAAAGCTCGTATAAGAAGAGACCGCGGGCCGCGGGCCGCGGGGGCTTTCGTAACTCGTTAAACATGCTACTCGGGTGCGTAAGTAGTTACGCCGTTGATCCGGCAAGAGACTCTCATCATAGTACGTGCATGCGCTGGATTTTAAGCGAACATCGAAAAATTCAATGCGCGAGTATCCCCCCTTAAATCACAGCGCTCGTTTTGCTCTCTTCCTTCTTCCTCGACTCTTTATGCTCTCCTTTTTTTCTACAATTTTCAACTTTTTTCGCGAATTTTTAATACCGTAAGTTATGCGAAAATGCGAAAATGCGAAATGCTCTTCATCTTTTTCACTAAAGACCACGAGACGGACCTTTCTTTAGCTTTGTCAGAATAACAATCTCAAGGACATTTTTTATTGTAATTTCATTCTAATTAATGTAATAAAAGTTCCTTGCCTTTTGGACAGATGAGAGCAGCTCTTGAAATAGTATGAAAAAAATATTAATCAGACCAGAGTGGTGCTTAATTGCTACCTGTTCGTTTTTTCCCTTTCTTTTTTGAAAGATATTTTAGTCGATCTCTAAGACACCTAGCTGTATTTCCGCCAGCATGCTTCACTTTCCACAGTAAGGTATGCGATGAAACTTTGAAAAATCGACTAATGGTCGATCGAAGAAAAACAATCACGCTAATCCTTTGTTCTCTACAATGAACATCTTTATATCCTTATGCTTTCTATAGTACCTCTTTACAAGCATTGCGCTTTGTGTCGCATCCGCAAAATGAAAGAGGTTTGCTTTTCTGATTTTCCTCAAGGCTCTTCTGCATACTGCGCACAGGTGATGAACGTTCCGCGAAGCGACTTGAAAACTAAGATAATCGCGCAATGAAAAATCGTGTAATAGACTGTCGTGTCTGTCGACTGTCGCTCGAGTGTAGACGAAAAGTGAAAAGTGAAAAGCGGAGCATCCTTATTATTCGCTCAGCTCCGCCCGATCGAAGCTTCCCTCCATTATTTCTAGCCGGCACCGGTAAAAAATAAATAAAAGGGAAGCAGGTCAACCCTCGGCCGATGCTCGGCTCTCTGAGGCGCTCGCGCGCCTTTAAGGTCGCGGAGGGCTGCGCCGCCGCTTTAGAGCAGCGCGGCGAGCTGCAGATCGATTTGATACAGGCCATGGTCACCTACGTAAAGTAACGTACCGGCTACGTGCCTTTCGCCTTTGGCCCGGCGCGCTTTTCTTTCTCCGACTTGCGAGTTGCGGCTACCCGCGGCTACCCGCGGCTACCTGCGCACACCGTCAGCTGCATTAGCGCCGACTCTACTCGGTGCTAATCGATCGTCCATTCGTCCCGCCTCGTTTCTTTCTTTTCCTTTCTCACCCCAACACCTTCTCTTTTCAAATATTTTTTAAATAATCAATTACCAACGATTGCAAGGCGAGACAAATTTTCGTCGTTTAAACAGGTCGCGAGATGCGCGAAAAATACGAATAAAGACTTGACCCGGGAAGTGACCTCGATGAAAGACGTCGATGCGAGTTAAGTTCTTTCTACATTTTAATCAAGATCACGAATAACTTGTCCGCTTTACCGCAATCAAGTTCGTCCCGCCTTCGCCGCTTCAATCCATTTCCAAATAATCGATGATTTAACTGCAGCTCTAATTTGAACAACCCTTTGCTAATTGAACTTTATACCCCAGTATTGTTTTATCGCTCATTTTTTACCAAACTTTATTCAACCTCTTAATTTTGCTATGTAAAGAATATTATAAAATCACTTGGCACTTGATTTGAAGTAAAAATCGAAGTAAACGTCGATTTAGAAAGGATGAATGCATAAAAGTGAGAGTTTTTTTGGTAATTTATCGAAATAATAATTTTACAACTTTCACGTATTAGCATAGTTATTTCGTGCGAAACAAACCAAATTGAAACCCTTAGAGCGGCTTACAATAATTTTACCAATAAAATAGCTATATCTTATACAAAGTTTCACTGGTATCAAAAGCACGTTTTAGTAAATTTTACCAATTTTAATAAAAATTTAAAAAATTAAAAAACAATTATTCTAAATGATGGACGTAAAAAAGACTTTATCAGTGGAAGAAAATGCTATATAAATATTGAAAATCCATAAGTTAATAAAATGTTTACTTTTATCTAAGTCGTGCAAGCAAGTTTCTAGCATGCGAGAGAAGAAAATAAGAAAAGAGAGAATGTAACAATCGCGCGCAGGGCGGCGCAGGGCGGCGCAGGGCGGCGCAGGGTGAAGATAGAGTAAAAAGTGTCTTTCGATCGATATCTCATATTGACTGCAAGAAAATAGTTGATTGTGATATTTATAATTATAATTGTCTCTTTAATCGATTTTTACTTAGGTGCTTTTACTTTTTATTTATGAATAAAAATACGAAGCGGGCGAAAATCAGGAGCTTGCCTTCTTTGAACATGTATTTTAGAGTTATAACGTTTGCTAAAGATATTTACAATTTTAAAAGAACGCATCATTAAGCTTAGCCGTAGAGGTGGGCTCCCAAAGATAAGTAAACTCACTATCAGTAAAGTGAGAAAACTGAGTTAAGGAGCAAAAGGTGAAGAGCGAGGAAACGCTGGAAAGATTGATTAGTTTCTCTTTCGAATTAGAAAATGACGCCCACGGCGGGCATGAGGTGTTTGCATCGAGCCAGTGTCAGCGCCAGTGAAGGAAAGGGATTTCGGAGCTATTTAGATGCCGCGTGCATCAAGCTTCCTCGCGAGGCGCTGTGTCGCAATAGTCGGCTCTTCAGCTCTTACGAGTAGAGAAAAAGCAAAGGCCATACTCCGCCTACTTTTTATTTTCTTCACGCAACATCGGCATAGCAACTTAAGGGCATGACGGTACAGGAGCACACAATATCGAGACAGTCACCGATCGGTCTGAAAGTCTTTGTGTGCTGTATTTTATCATTTGATTTTAACGATTCGTAATTGTGTAAAAACTATTGAAAGCTTTCTTTTTACTAAGAAACGCAAAAAGGTCTACTTGCAGAAATCCAAATATTAAATCTAATAAGAAGAAGCACTCGTTAATAGAATTACGTTGCTGTGCAAGTGTAAAAGGTGCAACAGGAAATCCTTAGGCAAATAAAAAATATACGTTCATTGCTTTTTCTTTGCTGCGAATGATTCTGTAATCGATTACCTACGCTGGAACACCGGCAGCATTTATCTTGAATTTCTAAATCTGTCGATAATTTTTTGAATTTTCTTCAAATAAATATCGCTGAATCTCCATTAAGACATTTTATTTTATCGAATCATTAAGCTAATCAGGTAAATATTAATGCGATCGTTTTCTTAAGACTCGTTCTGAAGGCACTCAAATCTTACCTTAAAATAAGAATACACGAAAAATTATTTATTAAAGCCGCAAGATAAGTAAGGCATTTGGCGTCCAATCGCACTTTTGAAGGTTACAGAACATTTCCACTCTGTCAGTAGTGATTGTTAAATGAAGCAGAATTAGAATCAAGTCCCTGCTGGCACTTGTCAGTACCGTGCTTTAACGTTTATTACGAGATTAATTAATGAGACATGCACTCTGTAAGGCATTAAATTTCATTCACTACTGTTTAGTTTCAAGTCGAAAGAGGAAAAAAAGAAAGACACAATCCAGGTAAGGTGGAAAAGGTAGGAGGCAGTAGTTGAGGGAAAGGTCAAATCGATGAGGCCGAGTTCGACGTCTGCAGGCCGCAGGGAGGCTAAAATTCACCGGTGCGCCGTACGGAGGGTTGCGTCGAGCTTTCCCTCCCCTCGGAAATGTCGAAATCGGAGGCGCGTGCGCGAAGGTGGTTTTATTGATCGGTCGACGCCACGCCCTCCACGAGCCGAAAGCTACGCCCCCGCTAGGCGCGCGCGCCCGTGCCCGCGCCCGAGCCCGCGCTCCTGCCCCGGCGGGCCGATTTCCGCGGCACTGCCTAATTCGAGGAGCCCCTACGGTTCCTACTCGACCAAATACTCAAATAGAATTTACGAAGCAGTTACGACTGGCTTGATGATTTATATCTGTTAGAAAATAGATGTCGAAATGCGAAATACGAATTACGAATGACATATTAGCAGAGCTTTTGAAAAAATCGCGACTAGTTTCGTTTCTTTGACGTTTCATGTCCGCTGCTCTCGCAAAGAGCACACTCTGCACAGGAACCGATATCTGGCACTTTCTATAGTTCTCTTTTTAATTTATTCCGAGTTTTAGGTAAGAGCGCAAAAGCAAAAGCGGGCAGTTCATCGATCGATTTCGCCTCTCGCGTGCGTTGCCTCTGCCTCGTAGCTCGTGGCTCCCTTGATTTAACCGAGTGATTATAAGACTAGCAGACTCCCCTGAGGTTTTTCTGCAGGTGGACGACGATTCTACCCTAATAACCTGACTAGTAATTAATAATAGTAATAGCCTGGCGCTCGATTCTTAGCGATTTTGCCGACTTGGCCGATTTCGCTTGCTTAAGTAACGTTTCGAGCAACCACTTGCAACGCACTTGTTATTTTTATTTTGACACTCTCTTGTAAACTGATGTTTGGTAGCGCTCTTTTAAATTCAATCTGACTATCGGCTTTCAGCACACACATCATTATTTAAGAAAACATCAGCCACACTGACTGTATTTACCAAAGTAGGCTTGGAAAATCCAGCATCTACTGTTACTGTTACGAGCATTCGACTGGAAAAGCAGTTTTTCTCAAAAACTTTGAATAAATCAATAAACTGTAAGAACTTTCTAAAAATTTCTTCATTAGCAGCCCGTGCTGCTAAATAATGAATTCGTTGCTATTAGTCTTCTCAAGCGACATCCGAGAGTATCGACGTTTGAAATTTCGTTATTTTTAGACATCCAAACTGTCCGATTACTTAATTAATAAATTTGTGAAATCAAGTTTAAGATGAATCTGTTTTAGAGCATCCAGTGAAGCTGCATAATCAGTGTTGTAAGAAATTCAATACGTAAAATGTAACATAGAAATAAACGAAATATAAGAATTGGAAAGTAAATTTGTCGTCGGATTATGCAAATGTAAAGAAATAAAGACAATGTGATGTGGAAAAAGGAAAAAAGGAAAAAAGTTTATGCGTCGGGGTAATAAAATTTCTTAGTTTTCCATGTACAGGAAAGTTAGTAAGCAAGTACTGGTACTGTGACTGGCAAGTGGAGGCGGCCTGTTGAGGTCGCGCGCATCTCCGGCTGCTTTTCTCCACTTTCCACGAGGCGCTCTTTTATCTGAATCATTGATCATTTTGACCGAAAGCGTGAACCGCAGTTAAGTTTGAAGAAGGTTTGATTTACCGGCCGGCGTCGCGGCCTCGAGGGCCAAGCCGGAGGCTCGAGGATGGCTGGAAAGAGTAGGCGAAGGGCAAAGAGACGCACCGGTAGCTCGTGCAGCTCAGGTGGAGCGCGCTCGCTTGTTTACCTAGAGGCTAGAGGCCGCGCGCGCGTGGCACTTTCACCACGAAGATCGGCACACGATCGATCAGAGAAAGCCTATGGTAATCGAGCGCGCGCTTCTCTCGAGCGATTGTGGATTTGTCGGACGGAAAGCGGCACCTGCGCCGGGAGTCCGGGACACTGCTCTGCGCAATTGCGCAATTCCATTCTTATTCCCATCCAAGCTTTATGCGACAGAGCAACTTTTGAAAATAAGAAAAATCTCGATATATCAACGGCTTATAAGAAATAAATAAAAATGAAATATTTTCCTGTCCTTAAACTGAATCTAAAGTCATCTAGATATTGCTCGAATGATGAGGATCGCTCGCGCTCGTGCGCGGTGCGCGCGTCAATCGTGAATGTGGCAGATGTCTGCAGCATGCAATTACAGTTACGACACGTCGTTTAGTCGCTGTCTACCCATACTGGGGCCCTGGGGGGAGCTCCTCTGCAATAATTAATTATCGATTGCTTATCGATTCTCCGAAATGTTGGCGTTTCTTCTTCCTCAGGAGCACATTTCAAAGAGCCTGGATTTATTTATAGCAGAGCGCTTTTTTAAAAGAAACTTCCCAACAAGAGCCAAGTGAATATTTTACAGCATGACTTGAGTGCTCGCTTATGAAAGGAAAAAAGGTACAACCCTAAAGTGTTATTCTTCATGCTCTACTACCAATAGGCGTGTTAGCCGCGAAGGATGAGTTTAAATTAATATAAAAATAAGAACTAGTCATTAAAATGCTCGTATCGTCTCAGAAATAGAACAGTCAATATATAGACTTGCAAGCGAAAAATGTCGGCGAGCGTCGCGCAATCAAGATTTCAATTTCAGCGGAAATTCAAAGCGATCTCTTTTGCTCGGAGTTTAAGCAGTTCAGGAGTCGATTCGCAGAAGTGCAAAGAATAGCAATCGCGACCCGCATAAACGCAGCAAAAGTGAGGCAATCCTTGACGGCACTTTCGATTCTTTGTCTTTTTGAGTGCGACCACTCGCACTGGCGCAAATGCTAATTATTTCGTTTCCTGCTCCTGCTT
Organism: Eurytoma adleriae; assembly: GCA_900480045.1. NCBI lineage: Eukaryota > Metazoa > Arthropoda > Insecta > Hymenoptera > Eurytomidae > Eurytoma > Eurytoma adleriae. Next base: position 26,101 of record UXGC01000520.1, read on the forward strand.
TCCTGTTTGCTCGATCAATCGGAGAGGTTGGAGGTGTGCCGTCCAACCGATTTTCATTACAATTTTACCTTTTTACTAGCCTTTAACTCTTTTTATACCCCTAATCATAGAATCCTAAAGTTCACTCAGCCGAGCATAATTTAAAACTTCCTCGTGCCAAGCAGTGCCAGTAAATACGATAAAACTTGCATAGTTGCATTACATTTTATACTGCTTATTTTTGCTTTTTCTTATTAAATATCTTATTAAATTTAACACAATCAAGATCGAAAAATATATCTGTATCATGTTGGGACTCTCAGGGCTCTCTTCAAGGTGCTATTCACGAAGCAAATGATGAAAAGTATTTTTTAATCTCTCAGCAATTATTTTCCTTTTCTCAGACAATGATACGACAATTGTCCCAGGAGGCATTAAAATTTCTCATTTGGCCGTATTTGAGAATACAGGTACGAAGCTAGGAATGGCGATGATTTATGATGAAAAGCTTACGTAATGGCGCAAGTTGACACAGTGTGTGAAATAAGGAAAAAGTGAAGAGTTTTATTAAAAATCCAAGGCTCCGAAAGAAGAATTCGAATTAATTAGCACATAGCTTTTGCCGCTGCCATAATTAGCGCGTTGCGAAATGTCAGGACGCTAAAGTCTCATCTTCCTAAAGGCAATATAGGCCAATAGGCTCACATCCTGCACAAGTCTTTACGTTAGCTGCTCGCAATTTTTTTCTTCCTTCTGCTTGCCGCTGTTTGCTTCATTTTTCTCTGGGGCGCCGAAGCGCTGTTGCACCGTTGCGCTGTTGCGCTGTTGCGCTGCTGCGCTGTTGCGCACGACGGCACGATGAGAGACTTCTTCCGGGCCAGCTTCATTATTCTCGTTAAAAAGCAAGAGTGAAAGAGACGGCGCCCGGCGGCCGCGTCTTGGAGTGGGGAGGCGCGCTCTCGCGGTCATTACGCCGAAGCCGCACCGCCACACCGCCGCATCGCCGCATCGCCGCATCTCCGCATCACAGGTAGGTATAACTTTTCGCCCATGCTCTTCGGCTCGCGCAGCGCAATTCCGTCCTTGAGCGCGGAGCGGCTGCGGCCAGCTGCCCAGCGAGTGAAATGGCCAATGAAAACGAATAACGCGATTTACGATGCTTCAGCCTACGCGCTCCGCTCCGAAATTTGAATAAAACAACGATAAAATGCACATTGTACTTTTTATTGCGAGGAGAAACTATGGAGTTATTAGCCGTTAAAAAACTAAATGATCAGAGAGTCAAAATGAAATATTCAACGATTCTAGTTGTATGCTTAATGCTTTTTAGCACCAGAAATAAATGCACGTGATTCATCGTGTCTTTTAAATTCGTAGTCGTACATACCACCTTCGTTATTTCACGTTTGCACCTCGCCACCTTGCAGTTGGGCCAGCTTGGGTCAGTTGGGCGCAATTCCGTTTCTGGATTTTTTTCGCGTCACGCCGTAGGTGACCCCCTATTATTCCTTTCGCACAGACTCACCTGCTTGGAGCACTTTGATCGCTAAAGAATGTGCGAATGTTATCATTTCAAATCGAGCAGCTGGTTCCGCTCCATAATTCGAAATGGTAAAAGTGCAAAAAGCAGAGCACGCTTTGCAAGGTTGCAAAATCAACGAAATGGAGCGCAATAAATGCACGAGCGCAATCTGATAGTGCATTTACAAAAGTAAGAAGAGAAAAAAATTGACACTGAAAGAGCAAGGTAAAACTCGGCTATTGTTTATTTCGCGAAATTCAACATCGAATTCGTCGAGCCGTCAAGAGCGAGTCCGGCCGAGATTACTCAAATCGTCAGTGGCTCCATCGAGCTGCAGCGTCTTTCTTGCTAAATCGACAATTTATTATTGGACTGAGTGAGGTAAGCGCAACATCACCCGGAGAAGGTGCAGCCGCAACATCATCCGCGAGGGATCGTACATCTCGCGCGTAGAGCAGAAAGTAAGCTGCAGCCGTAGCAGGAAACCGACGTGATCGACAAAGTGCAAGCAGCGCTGCGTGCTTTAGCTGTTACTTAGCAGCTTACGCTACACCTTGCGTTACACCTTGCGTGCCTTTATTTTATATGTAACATTTTTTCAATGACCTCTTCAATTTTATTTAGAGTCAAATGGATCGTATATTGCAAAAGAAGAAAACTGAGGGTCAAAGTATTGGGCAAGTAGATAAAGGTCGTAGCATAGTCGGACAAAAATTCCTTTTTTTCTCTTCTCTTTTTTCGTGCTGTTGATAATCTAAACTGATGATGCCCAATAGTCTGTTTTGATCCTCCATTTAAGAGTTGTACTTGTGAGCCTACCACCGAGGCGTCAACTTTCTCACGCGCGACAAAAGTGTTAAAGACGCGTTACAAAAGTAGAGGCGCCTTCGGGCAAGAGAAGAAAAGGTACAAGTGAATGATGACCGAGTCGCTCCTCGTAATAGTCTTTCCATTCGTTTGTTTACGTTTTTTTAAAAGCAAAAGCGACGCATCCTGTACGTCCTCGGCCTAGAAAAATGTAATACGTCTTGAACGGGGCCTCCCTGGCCCTCCCAAACCGGATGGTGGGATCCGATCTAATTGAGAGCACACGGATTATTTCATCGAATTTTCATGCTAATGACAGAATGGTCTGATGTCGTAAGCAGCAGACGGCGCTGATACAATTCGCAGATGCTTCCAATGCGCACCTTCTTTTGCTCGCGCTTGCTCAATTATGCGTCGGCTTGACCGCGCTTCTTAGCGATTTTATCAAAAATATCAAGAAAAAACATCATCAAGAGCATTGAAATAATTAAGAACATTGACTCGAGATATTTATTTACATTTTCTAAACATGTATTTTCAGTTTCGTCATGTAGTTATGCTTTACTCAGAATGTATTCACAAAGAAGGCTTGGCTAATTAAGTTGAAATTAGTAAAAGCCAAGTTTTGACCTTATGCGAAACATACGTCATCGGCCTATTACCGGAGTTTTCCGTCACCGAGTCTATTTTTCTTGCACCTTTTCCCCCGTAATATCGCAAAAAACTCTACCTGTTTGTAGAACTAACTAGAACTGCAGCGTAATTGTTGTACCCATCCCATCTTTAGATTTATTCATATTCCTAAAAGTACGAGACGCAATTATACGGAAACACATACTGAAATTTTCTTTGCAATTCGTAAATCTGTCTTGAAATATTTACAATTTGATTTATTTCGTATTTTCTCAAACCCCTGAATAGAAAGTCACTAGATACTTAATAAAATAAATATTAAATTTTTGTCTTGTCTTAATACCTTGCTAAGGCATTCAAATTTTCTTGTAATCTCATAATAATATTTATAAGAAACATTAAAAAGCGAACGTGAGCTGCTACTCTTAAATCGATCAATTGGTGCTATCAACTTGCGCTCGTAGACAAAGGTGCTTGTTTACATTTTGCTACATAAGTTTCAAAGGCGAAAATCAATTGTAATGAGAAGAAGACGGAGCACAAATGAGAATACTAGAGGGAGTTGAGCTAAGGTGGGAAACGGATAAAGCGCATCTTCTTTGCTCCTCTCCATCGCAAGTTTCACGCGGTTGAGACGACGGCGGGGACGGCGGCGGGGACGGCGGCGGGGACGGCGGCTGCTATACGGCAGCCACGTTTCCCCACTCACGTCCGCTGTGCCTCATGTCGAGCGCGTGGAGTCTTGTACTTTCTCCAAAAGAGCGGCACCGGCTATAAAAGCGAGATTCGCCGTTTTTAAAGCGTGTTAGAAACGGAATCGCAGTAAAGCAACGAGCTCACATCGGCTCCGTTGCTGGTCGCGAGTGTGTGCCTCCGAATTTATCGGTTGAACCATTTTTTTTTCACAACTTCGCCAAGTGACTTCCCTTACCCATCGTCAGCATGAGGTTGTTCAACGCTTGGCTGCCCCTGGCGCTCGTGCTTGCCACTGCGCTCCCGGCTCTACACGCTGAGGGTGATTATTGCGAACCATCTTTTTCTTCTTTCAAATTATTAATAAAAGTCATTTAATCATTCAGACGTGCGATTATAAAAAAAAAACATTCACAATTAAGCGTACTAGTTCTAGTCGTTGGTTAGCGTATAACATAAAAAATTACGGCTTTACTTTCAGTTGTGCACAAGTTTTGTCGACGCAAGCGACAAGCGCGCGCGTCTGACAGTGAAAGTGTGGAAGATTCACTCTTAACAAGCGCGTAATTAGCGTCGCGACTGCGGGTTCAATTATAGGAAATATAAAATTTGAATTTTCTCTACAAAGAGGCACAAAGCCTTCTCGTTTGCATAGCCGCTTTCCTAATCACACCTCACCGAGGTAAAAGCTCTTTCAAAATTTGCACGATCTTCCGAATATTTGCAGTGTCTGTTTAATGATCGTTTCATCATTTTAACTTCTTTTAGGCGCTTTTTTCAATCAATATCATTTTTAAACTTAAATTAGTTAAATAACTCAAGTAAATCGAAATCCTAATACAATTCAGCACCATCGATTAACTATTACAACGTACTACTAAATTGAACCAAACAAGACACAAAAAGTATCCGCTCTTTGTTTTATTGTTATTATTATTTTTTTTGCCTCATGTTACGCAAGTTATTACAATTTGCCTTAATAATAATAGCTGATCGTTAGTGCCAGGAAGTATATCAAAAGTAGAAAGTTCTACGGTTTAATTTAATTATAAGCGCTAATTTTTTTAAAATTAAACTAATTTTGCAGCTACTGCAAAAACTTTAATCGATTTAAGATAATTACTTTTGACGTTTAACTAAAGTTTATTTTGTTTTGTCAATTTCTTACCAGTTCAAGAGTAGAGAAATGCTATTTTGCTGAATCTGTAGCACTTAATTAAAAATATTGAATGTGATTAAAAAAAAGTGATCAAGTGATTGACCGAAAGGGAGAGCATTTTAATGTTTTAACACCTGTTGCCAGTGAAAGCTGAGCATAAAGCAAGTTACTTGGATTTTTTAAAAGACCTGAACATCTGTACCTATATTTCGCGGTAGAAGAACTGTTTAGAAATTACGTACATTAATTAGGGTAGTCTTCTGCTTTAAACTGTGGATACAGTGTTGTGAAAATATTTGAATAGCTATATTTAGAAAGGAAAAATTCATTTTGAATGTAATGAACTTGCAGAATAACTGTAAGAAAAAAGTAATAGAAAAAACTTGGTTTTCCAGCACCCATTTCCGGCAGCTACCTTCCACCATCAACTAGCTACGGAACACCGAATCTTGGTGGCGGTGGCGGTGGCGGTGGCGGTGGCGGTGGCGGTGGCGGATTTGGCGGCGGATTTGGCGGTGGCCCCTCCTCTTCATACGGCGCACCTAGCAGACCCTCCTCTTCTTACGGAGCTCCATCCGCTGGAGGATCCTTCGGCGGATCTTTCGGCGGTGGAGCGCCTTCTTCATCCTATGGAGCTCCCTCTGTCGGAGGCGGATCCTTCGGTGGTGGCGCTCCCTCAAGCAGCTACGGAGCTCCATCGTCAGGTGGATCCTTTGGTGGATCCTTCGGGGGCGGCGCACCCTCTTCCTCCTACGGAGCTCCCTCAGGGGGAGGTGGCTCCTTCGGCGGCGGTGCTCCTTCTTCCTCGTACGGAGCTCCTTCTTCTGGGGGATCCTTCGGCGGATCTTTCGGCGGCGGTGCACCTTCATCTTCCTATGGAGCTCCTTCAGTAGGAGGTGGATCTTTCGGCGGCGGCGCTCCTTCCTCGCAGTATGGGCCTCCTTCGTCCTCCTATGGAGCTCCATCATCTGGTGGATCTTTCGGTGGAAGCAGCGGTACGTTTCGCTTTTTTATTAATATATAAAAACGCTTTGTAAGATAGCCATGAAATTGAATTGTCTTTAATACGGTGCTTTTGCAGGTGGTAGCTTCGGAGGAAGCTTTGGAGGAGGTGCTCCTTCCTCCTCGTACGGTGCTCCCAACCGTCCTTCGAGCAACTATGGTGCTCCTAACCGTCCATCCTCAAGCTACGGAGCTCCTTCTGCTGGATTTGGAGGAAGTAGCGGTGGTGGCTTCGGTGGTGCGAGCAGACCATCCTCTAGCTACGGTGCCCCATCTGGCGGCAGTGGTTTCGGTAGTGGATTTGGTGGTGGTGCCAGCCGCCCGTCATCGAACTACGGTGCTCCCTCGGGTGGTAGCGGATTTGGAGGAGGACGACCCTCGAGCAACTACGGTGCTCCATCCAGCGGTGGAAGTGGATTCGGCGGTGGTTTCGGAGGTGGTTTTGGAGGTGGTGCTCCCTCCTCGTCTTATGGAGCCCCCGCACCTAGCCGACCCTCTTCGTCTTACGGAGCTCCCTCTAGCGGCGGTTTTGGCGGTGGCAACTTTGGAGGTGGTGCTCCTTCTGCCTCCTACGGTGCTCCCAGCTTCGGTGGAAGGTAATTATTCCTATGAGATATTTTTTACAAAGTTACTTTCGTAGGTACGTACTTACGTAAAAGTAAACAATTTTCTTCTTTTTTAGCGGCTCCAGTGCTGTTGGTCGGCCATCGTCTTCTTACGGTGCTCCCAGCAGCGGTGGTGGACAAAATTATGCCAGCAACGGAGGTTACCAATATTAGCTTAAGAAACGAATGAAGTTCAAAGTCCTTATAATATAAGAAGTTTGAATTATAGATCAAAGATAACTTGCCTCTAAGGTCGAAAAAGCCTATTTCCAGTGCAAACGTCTGTTCAAATAAATACTGCGCGTACTTATTACGTTTATTATATTTTAAAATTGTTATCGACAAACATTACAGTTTGTACTAGAACAGTTTGTATTGGAAATTATTTTTTCCTCCTTTAATTCTAGCACTTTACAAGTATTGTGCTATGCTTGTACAAATTATAAAATCTTAATGGATTTTGAATTTTTATCTCGATGTAATTTATTTATTATATAAGAGCGTTTTTATACCGATTATATATATATATATAATACAATGCTAAAAGAAACGAAAAAAGAAAAAAAATAAAATATGTTCCTTTTTATAAAATACATTGTTCTTATTTATCACTTGAGGCATCTATAATATTCTTCAGTTCGAACCGTAAGAGAATCGGATACAATGAACTAAAAAGAAGTAGCACATTGTGCAACTGGAGGAGAAAATAAAATAAGCGAGGACGATTATCGAACTTGAGCATCAGTATCCGAATCTAAAAATAGCTTTTTCAACGGAAAAATTTGCATGACCTCGCGTACAAAGGAAAATAGCCCTTTTATAGGCTTATAAAATGATGGAAGTGGAAAACTTCAGACCGTCCGATGATTTTAGGATTAATTTGAATTATTGTCAAATAAAGTGGACTGTTTTTAAATGATGAGGAAGAAAAATTTTATATGCACCTGGGGAGTAATAGGCGGTTATTTCCTTAGACGCTTGCTAAAGTTCTCGCAGCAAACTTCACTCGCCCTTAATAATCATCTACTTTAATCCCTTGATGCATAACTGTTTCACATCGAAAACAGCGATATTTGTTAATAATTTGTTTATATATATAACCTTTTCGTCCAATGTTAGTGTTCAAAATAGATCATACACGTAAATGAAAACCTTTACAACTATAGGCTCAGACGAATAGTGGAGAAAAGGACCTTTATTTTTTTATTTAACGTACGAGCTTTTTTCGCTTCTTTCTTTTTTTAAGTTCTGTACGTATAATAAAACATTGGTAAATACTTTAAATTTTGAAAACCTGAAAAGTCTTTATTAAATATTACGTGTTTTTAAGTAATGAAAACCGTAGCATTTCATTAGTAAGTGATTATAATATAAATTAATAGAAACGTAAGAAATATTAACAACTTGTTTAATTATATATAAATTATGATTTTCGTTGCGTTCCGTGTGGTAGGTCGTATACCAGTTACACGAGTTATTGATTCACTTGACTCAGCTACCAAGAATTCATGAATAAGTAAGAAGACTGTCTATTCTTACCTCCTCTTTACACGTAAACTGCCTGCAGTTTAGCCTAGAGTTGCATAATCACAAAAATAGCTCCTGAATCTATATTTGATTTTCTCTAGCAAATAAAGAATTTATAAAAAATGGTGAAAAACATTGGCTCAGCGGACTTTGTGCAACTTTGAGACGGAACGAGTGGAGGGATATTTGAAGAAAAGAAAAATAATTCATTTTGTACACTGTTTATTTTTAACATTGACAATCAACATATTTCGACTTCTTTTGCGCAATTATACGGTTATTATGTCGTATATATTTATATATATTTATATTTTGTATATATATATATATTTATATAATGTATTTATAGTATAATATGGTACATTTCATTAATACGATAACATTTTTTATATCTCAGCAAATACATTTTATTCGTTTTTACGATGATATTTCTAATAATTATTTAATCGATTATTCAATCGATTGACTGAACACACTCAAATTGAATGTTTCCCATCCGTGGGAAACCGTGGAAATACGTATACTTGTTTACTCTCTATCAGAACTAAAAATTGAAATGAGTCAATCGATAGAATAAAAAGTTGATTGAATAATATTTTTTTCATTTATTTCCTTTTTTGTCTTTACTGATATGCATTAAACATCTTCAATTGCATTTTTCATTTGATATATATTTTTATTGTTTCGTTAAAGCTTAAACTCTAATAACAACAATTCACACTCTTCATGATATGTTTAGTTTTCTGCGTTGATCATTTAGGATTTACACGCCGGACAAACGTGTCGTAACATATGTGGTCACAACGTGTTGTACATAGATTAAAAAAATAAGAACACCTTTAGTTAATTTATTCATTCACAATATATATTCCACGCAAGAAAAGTGTAGATGTATGTATTTATCATTTTGTGCTCACCGATTTAAAAGGCTTAAAAATAAAAATGTTCATTCTTTGTATATTTATAAAAATCTCATTGGAATTGACAACATGAATAATTTTAAAGTTAACTAGAACAATTTCCGAAATGGCCATTTAATAATTGTTTAGACAATATTTTTATACAATTTAAGTCGAATTACTATAGAAAAAGTTTTTATGCATACAAGTAAAAGAAAAAGGATAAAAATTCAAGTTGATATGTCTTGAGAGTTTTAGCAGACACTTATGAACTAAAAGGAATAAATAATATATGAATTTGCAACGGTTGGACAAGTGACAAGTGATCCGGGAAGGAATGTTATACACACACATCAGTTATTTTAAGATATCTGTACAGGCAATAAATTTATTTCTGCATTACTTCTTCGTTACTTCAATATTTAGCAGTTTGAACAGTTAATCGGTTAATGGATAATGGACAAATTAAGGGGATGTGGGCTCACGCTTTGATCAACAATAATTTATGTCCCCATTAAACTTAAATGTACAAGATTAAAAGAAAAACGCACTTTTATTCAACATTCTTCCTTACACTTATAGTTAGTGTATTGCACATTATCATTTTACATTTGTATATGTGTTTTACTTTACTCACCTTTCTCCTCTGTAATAAATGCTATTTTCTTTCGCATTTCTACAATATCATCTTTATATTTACTTTTAAGCGTACCTATTTCATACTTTCGCAAATACTTTCTTCTTAATTCGTTCACTGATATGTATTCGTTTAATTACTTTTATTATATCGCACAATAGTTTTGCAGTTGTTGTATGTACGTGTGCAGGCACGAGATTTCTTAAATTCCTTCTACTCGGAATGTGAATGTATGGTTATATATTTACAGAAAAAAATATAAACCGATATAAATAAATGAACTAAGTGAATTTGGAATGTTGAAAAAATCTCGCGCGACATTTTTAACAGCATTTCCATTTTTCTTTTTCTTTATTACGAGCTGTCAAGTATCTACATGTATACCTTTGCGTTTTTTGTACGTACTATCAGCACACACTATAGTTTTCCGGTGCAGCTCAAAATCTTTTTGCTATACACTATATAATAAACTCAACAAATTCTCGCGAAGGCTGATCCGCCGTTTCATTCTCCAATAGAAAAATATTTCATCTTTATGAAATGCTGCGAGTTACCTACATACACGCAGTCGACTGAACAATATGCCTCTATCCTCGCGTCTAAAATTAAATCGATATCGACAACTATTTTTCTTCAATTTTACACTACACTTTACACACTTTCCATAAACGACATTGAAAAACCTAGTATTAATAAACTAAAAAATTCATTGCATGTATCTTTATTTATTTATTTATAAGTTAAAATAAGAAAAATCGTTGTCACAGCCGATAAGCATCTTTACATCTTTCTTATTTCATTATTTTCATTATTTCACCTTTTAATCCTTACCTCGAGGCTTTGTCATTATCTGCATGTCTGTAGGTTGCAAGCGAGACAAATGATTATTTTTTGGCGATAAAATTTATTCAGGCAAAACTAAGTTCATATAACACTTTTTAAAGCTGTTTTAACATTTTTTTATTTATCCTACTGCCTGTCATACAGCTACGTAAGTGTGTCGTCTCAATTGGACTTATTCAATTGTCTCATTTAATAAACGAAAAAATCCTTAACTGATTAATCCTTACTCATCACAAAATAGACTAGAATTTATTGCCTCAGTTTAAAGGTGAATCAAGGGGAAAATGAGAGCAACAGTTTCTGTTTTCTATCACTTATAGCTTAATCGTTACAGTCACGTGTTTTTCACTATTTCTTATCTGCAGTTCTTACACGTTTATTTTAATACTCTCATTTTATTCATATTCCATATAGTCAAAGGAACTTTCAAGCGAGGGAATCGGCCAGCGTTTACACGAGATTCGTACGACGAAAGCGTTCCCCTAAAATTTACCTACAATTTTTATCTATAGCCTAGAGATGGACAAAAATCGCGTGATTATATTTTTTATATATTAAACTTTTCAAACATTTCGGAATCAAGTATCTCGAATGATTAACGTTTCAATACATGTAAACATTACGTTACCTGAACAGTGTATATACCATTACGATTGTGAGCATATCGGAAAATAATTTATACTTACAACAAGTTTAAAATAACAATTATGATGAATAACGTAACTGGCGGATCGGCCGGTATAGTATATTTTTTATCATAATATTGTAAAATCATTTAAGCAGATAGACTATAAATGCATTCATATGAATATATATCTGAAAAAAAACAGTACAATTTTCTAGGCCTAGAAGGCGACGCGGCTTCTGAGAAAGAGGCGTTTCGACAAATTCTATAGTATGATCAATTTAAGTTTCTACCGTAGTCTCTTTTCAACTACTTGTACGATCGTTGACGTTTTAAAGTTGGGTGTGTATTTTTAAAAGGTAACAGATAACAACTTGGGCATATTGAATCGAGACACAATAGAATTTGAAGAAACGCTAAAAGAGCTCTATTGGGAGCAGTACTAGTCAGTCGAAAAGGAAATAAAATTTACAGCAGAAAGTAGAGAGTGAAGAGTGAAAAAAAAAGAGAATGAGAAAATGAGAAGAAATGGATGTTTGGATTCTCGGACAATTGGTCCTTACGAAAAGTAAGGCAAACAAGTATAAAAGAGCAGAGGTTTGAATACCTAAAGGAAGGAGGAGAGGCGGTCGTGGTAGGCCGCGTCGCCGAGCTTATTGTTGGTCACAGCATCCGATCACGGAGTCCGCGATTAGAAGGCGGTACTGTTCTGGGCCTGGCGATTGCCGAGGGCTGCGGTGCTCGCGTGGTGAGGGCCGGGCTGCGCGGCCGAGCCCAGGCCACCGCCACCGCCGCCGCCGAGCGTCGCCTGGTCCACCGCTGGGTAACCCGGCTCCATGTCGTAGTCCGGCTCGAGTGCTGGATTCACTCGCCCGTTTGATTCGTCCTTGCTGCCGTAGAGCCTGCCGGCGCCGGCTGCGAGGACTGCCATTTGCTCGCCCTGAAACAGTGCGAAATAGTGAGCGCGGCCACGAGGAGCACCGGTTAAGGCTCTCTCGGCACTCGAGCTCTCGAGATGAGAGTGCCACTGACCTCGGCGGGGTCGGGTCCGACCCTCTCGACGTCGTCCGGAATGTTGACGACGCAGCGGAAGATGTCGTAGCCTGGGGCGAGTCTGCCGCTGAGGAAGACAACCTGGGTGCCGTAGGAGACTCCGACGAGAGTGATGAGGGACAGCAGCATGGCCATCGTGCGGAATGGGAAAGTCTGCACTTGTTTCTCTTCGTCGTAGCCCGGGAAGTGAACGAGGGCCGGCAGGCCCATTATCGGCTCGCCGCCGCTAATGCGCACCAAGAACGCGATTATGTAGGCCGTCAGGCTGCCGTAGGTGTTGCAGTACGGCTTGAAGTGCACGACCATCAAGAGTTGCGGAAACAGGATCACGTACACCAGATCCGAGCACATCGACCACAGCCCGTAGATCGACGGGATGGTCAGGGCCATTATCGTGCTCAGTATGCCCACCACGCCGATGCCCGTTCGCATCACCCAGATTATCTCCATCTCCGAAGCCTAAAGCCAACTTTCCTTATTCGCTGGCACTTACGATTACTTCAAAGCTAATGGAATGGAATCAGCCAAACTCACCCTTTGGCGGAATATGAGCTTGTAGACATTTCTCGCGAACATCGAACTGGCGGAGAGGATGCTGCTGTCAGCCGATGACATCACCGCAGCAGACACCGCACCAAGCCCGAAGAACGATACAAAGTCTGGCGTGAGATATTGCAAAACCATTGGCAGAATCATGCTCGTCTGCTCTTCTGTCAAGGGATACGGTCCTTTGTATCCTGTCTCGTTCCATGCTAAAACATCCAATCAGACGACCAGCCCCTTATCCTTTCATTCCTACAGACGTTTATGCATCCTATACCTATAAAGGCTCATATTTCACTGATATTTTTTATTTTCCCCTTCCCCTTCCCCTTCGTTTCTTACTTTTCCCGACTAACTATTTTACTATTGTTTACTAGATGAATCATTTAATTCCTTATAAACAAATAAACAAACTGTAGTTGAAAATTATAAACGTCAAAGAATACGAGCTATTGGAGCATTTTTTCGCGTGAATGCAATAATTGACCAATTCCCCTTTGTGTTTTTTCCGAGCCAAGCCACAAACTTGCTTTCCGGGGGTGAAACCCTGGCTAAGGGGATTAAATTAAGTACGTCTACCTAGTCACTCTCTTGTTTATCGAACCCTCGCTTCCTTTTCTTTCTCCCTTCTCTTCCTTTTTCTCCTTCGGATAACTCTCGCAGCTACTAGTCATTAATGTACTTTTGTCTCATTTTCTAAGCGAGTTAACTCTTTTTCTTTAAACATTTATTCAAAGCATTAGTATTGTTGGAGAATAAAAAAGGAGCAGAGTGGAAAAAGCATAATATACATGTGCAAGCAAACCCCTGTACTTTTTCATTTTAGTTCGCCTGTTTCATCACTGATATTTAATAGTGTGTGATGTTTTTCCTAAAGTAGCTAGGGTCATAGCAAAGTGTATTGAACCCATAAGCCCTCCCAGCGCTATAGAAGCAAGAGTACATACTCGGGGGAACGAAAGAGCCAGACGTGCAGCAGCACGAATCGAAGGCTACTTGACATTTTAGCGCGGCGCTGGCAAAGGCTTCATTTGGCTCCTCTCGTTTCACACCGCCTCTCTCTCTCCCTCTCTCGAGCCGCTCGATTTTTCACGACACCCTGCCGGTATGTCGGTACCGGCAAGTGGCCAGGGGAGGAAGGCACTATCGAGGGTGGAAAGGGGCTGGATGCCCTTTCGCGTCTACACACTAGATAATGGGGAAGGGGGCAGTAATGCGAGACGGCTAAATACATTTAGAATGCAGTCGGAAAGTCCGAGCAAGGAAGCGTAACTAATTTTCGCCACACAGCCTGGGTGGGAACGCCAGTGGACCGGGACCTGCTTGCTGCAGGCAGCGGGGGTCGACTTTTTATCAACAGTATCTCTTGGGTACTTTACTTGTCCTTGAGGACTAATTCGATCATTCGATATGCTACGTTCACGGCATTATACACGTGGATGGAGCGTCCACCAAGCAGAATTTTAATGAAGCTTTGTCATATTTTACGTCTGACTACGGGCTACGCGCACACGCTTCCCCAGTGACATAATAACGAAACTGCAGATTATACCGTCAAGTACTGCCATCAAACTTTAGTGCACATTAAATTACGTAAACTTAAATGAGCGGATAAGATTGTTTTTCACGTAAGATTACGAAGGCTCGGAAGCCGAAGTCGCAGCCGATTCCATTTCACCAATTATATAGCAGAGTGCGAAAAAGCTTTATTATAGATATGCTAAAAGTTACTTGCTGCGAACGCAAAAACTCGACATTTTTAAGTCTAATTAGTCTCAAAAGAAAAGTATTTATCAACTACAGTTGGGCAAAGCGGGGTAAAGCCGACATAGTTGGAAAAAGGCTTAAAAAAATTTTCGTAATGCCGATTTTTCTCAGGTTTTAACCAAGTCTGATCCCCTTAAAAATAGCTTTAAACGCGGAATCAGAGAATTTTACTTACTTACATTTAGAGAGTGCGGATGCAACGTAAAAGACTTTTCATTCATCGTGACACCCAACGCTTTCTAATAGCCAACAGTGCTCACCAGACTCCTACGAAAGTCTTCTACTATGCGAGCTCTTTTCGACAAACTCTTCTTTATGCACAACTTTTTTTTTAATTAAGAAAAAGTGTGGCTACGCGCCAAAGCCGGACAAGTCGCACATTTTCGAGTTTTCGAGAAAACGCGATTTTAGTGTTTGCACTAATCTGTAAGATATGATCTTTGATGCCTTATTAATACCACAAATAATTTAGATTTCCTCTTAACTTTCCAAGATGTTCAGTTTTTTTTCTGTAAAACATATTTTATTAAAACCAAATGTGAGAAATTTGAGAAGAGGATAATAAAAATGTTAATACAGATATTAACATTAACCATTTGTATTTCGTCATTAAAAATACTACCAATTAATCCATTAAATTTGTTCCTTCATTATTTTTAATCATAACAGAATTATTAATGCTTTAAATTGCTAATTTCGAACTTGTACGGCTTTGCGGACAGTCACAGAAAGATTAAAACTTTTTTCACTTGAAAAGCTAATTTTCTTGTACAATAGGACATAATTAAACAGTTTTTAAAATAAACAGATTCATAAGCAACCGTAACTACATAAATGTAATACATAAGGGAGAGTCATCTAGTACCGCTCCATTGTCAGGTATCGACCGCCAAGGGTTTCATCAAAGGTCTCAAATAATAATTTTACTATTTGAGTTGTTTTTTTTGTTTCTGTTTGTTTATTAAAATATTTTCTGCCCTCCGGCCGGAAAGCGCCGACTTCCTGATCGCTGCGCAAAACGAAGTTGCCGCTTTCCGGCGCCGTCAAGCGGAAAAATAGTATATATACACACCTTGGCCAGTAAAAAAGGAAAGCTCAAAATTAAATTGTTAATTCCAAAAGCGCTGATATTACCGAAATATTAAGTTTACTGGTGTTGACATTATAGGTGAAAGAGGGACTTTTAAACATTGTAAGTACAGTGATTTTCGAATCAACTGTGTTCATTTTTCTTGTTGAACAATGTATCTGCATTTTCTTCCAAACGAACAAAAAATTAACGTTATATGATTGTAATACAGATATGGACTTACGAGTGGCTTTAGCAATAGCACCAATAAGAACAGGTGGAATAGCCATTAGAATACATCCGATAGCAGCTACGTAGCTAAGTACTTGTGCTCTTCCAGCAGATTTTGAAGACAAAACTCTTTGAAAGTAAACTTGCCATGGAATGCCACCAAAAATTAAAAGCAATCCATAATCTAGGTAAGACCAATACTCCTCCGGGTTAACTTTGCCAATCCAATCGACTTCCATCGAGCCTAGTGGTTGCACGATAGGATGTGTCCAAGCAAAAGGAATACACATCCACTGCAACAAAAAAAGGATCGAAATTTCAATTGATAGTAACGTAACGGTAATTTTAAGTATTATGTAACCTTATAATTTATATTGTAACTTGAAAATTATTACACATATAAGTAGTAGTTACTATATCATTTACGCAGGGAAAAAATTGCTTAAAAGGCACATGTAAAAAGGTTAGTTAGATTTGTCAAAAAGAATCGGTTGCATCAAACATTTAACTTTAAACGAATAAATCACTTGTTAGTTACTGTCGTTATTGAACGTAACCAATAAAGACGATTGGACGAGAAATGTTGTATGATCGTTACTTAATGCAACCAATGGAGATGGTTATGATAACTTGTATTCTTTATATTTTATCTACAAAAATCATTTACTTAAAATAACATGTAAATGGCCAATTAATTCACATGCATACGTGGTAAGTAAACATTTACGGGAGAAGCCACAAGCTCGCATGATAGCTTTATGAAGGTGTAACATAATTGAAGAGCTAGATTTAATCAAGTTTGACAATCCGCAAATACTTGAGCGTCCCAATAAACAATTGCGCATTGATGCGCTCTAGTCTTAAAGAGAGTCTTTTTAGTAGATTTCACGTTCCCACGTCTTAGTCCACCACTTTTATTATAATCACTTACTCTCTCTTTTCTCCTTTCCATCAATCCTTATCTTATAAACTTAAGCATTCATTTAGGAAATTTAATAATGAAACATTAAAATCTTATTTTATTCCTACATAAAATATACATATTAGAAAAATATAAAAACGGCTCAAGACTGAATTTATTTGGATCGGAAGAAAGGAATGCTGAATATAATAATGTATTAATTATCAGAGAAATCGAGTTGACTCACGAGTCCGATGAAAATGCAGAAAAGTTGAATGACATCGGTGTACGCGACAGAATAGAGGCCACCAAATAATGTGTAGAAGACTGCGATACAGGCACTCAGAATGACCGATGTTCCTTGTTCCATGTCAATAATGACGGCAAGAGTAGCACCGAGAGCAGCGAGTATACCCGCTGCCCAAAAGACTTCGCCGCAGAGTGCTGGAAGGAAGAGAAGTCCGCCCATCCGCTCACCGAATACATCCTGAAGCGGATCCAACATAGTTATATATCCCTGCTGGCGCATCTTGTTTGCGAAGAATATTCCACCTGTTGGAAAGAAAAGATCATGGCCGCTTAGAAATTACAATTAGCCGCGCATTAGCCAATAAGTGCGTTGTGCGTAAACTCGCTAACTCGTACAGTGGGTTCGAATTGATAAAGCAGTTACCGAAAATCAGGCTGAGGGAGTAGCCGAAGGGCGCTTGGCACCAGACGAGGCCCCTTGTGTAGATAGCCTCAGCGGTGCCGTTGATGTATCCGCCGCCCACCCAGGTCGCCGTCATCGTGAAGATTCCGACGAAGAGGCCGATGGACCGGCCGGCTAGCATCACCTCCTCTTCCGAGTCGTTGCCAGCCTCCTTCTTCCGGGCGGCCCATATTCCCACGCCCAAGATCAGCAGGTAGAACAGGACGATCGAAACGACTCCGGCGATGTTGATCATCTTCGGCGCTGATAGCTCTACCGGTGTGTATTCCAATTGCCGAAGATCCAAGTCCGAGAGGTTCGGTAGGCGACCCGATTTCCCAACCTTCGGAAATCTGCAACAATGCCGTCCGTCCAAACGCTAGCCACAAACATGGGTAAAAGCAGGGCTGTCTCAAGACGTTTCTTTTACATTTTTATCTTTTTAAATTATCTCACACTCGTTCCATTTTTTAAAAGTAATCCTCGATTCTAGGGGACAATAAATGAATGATCGCAGAAAATGCCTCAAATGATTAAGCAGCGAAACAACAAATTTATTACAAAAGAGATTTCAAAGATAATGTAACTCTAACAGTTTTGAGCATTTATTAGACTTTCTCCAGCTTGCAGATCATTCGAGTCGTGTCCTTGTACATCGATTAATTAATGAGTAGTACAAGTTGACTAGATAGTTGCGGATTAAACAATAATTAGGTGTGACGAGGCGCTTTTTGTTATAATAATGAAAAGTGAATAACCCTTCGCAATAACCCTTCGCAATAACCCTTCGCAATAACCCTTCGCAATAACCCTTCGTAATAACCGTTGGTAGTAAGCCTTGAATGTAAAGGTCGTTGAGGTATAAGCATGGTACAAGTAACGTAAGCGTATAGCATTGGAAGGTGTGCAGTTAAATGCACGTTGAATGTACTAAGGTGACGTTACCTTTGAAGGCCCCTGGGAGTGCAGTCCCGCAAGAGCGGGGGGCAGCCTCAGACAGGAAAGGGCGGCATGTCCTGATGCCTCCTGGTCTTCCTGAGCAGCGGGCGAGTGGGTCCGCGCGGCGGATAGAACGGGGCCTGGGCAGTAATGGTGGCCGCCGCCGCTGCCGGTGGTCTGGGGCTCGCTGGGCAGCAGTCGCCCCAGCGGAGCGAGGTCTTCTGGGAGGGGCTGTTCCGCGTCCTAAACGCCAGGCCGCCCATGGGCGCTGATGGCCATCGATTTACGCTGCTCCGCGGGTCGAATACCTCTGCTACCGGCTCTGCACCTCTTTCTCTTCGTACTTCTGCCTCCCTCTAGACCTCCGCACCGCCTCTCACTACCTCGCTTCTGAGCCAACGGCCAATGTCAGGATAACCATATGCCCAGAATTTTCTGCATACGGTAGATTCTCACCTTGACTAGCTCTGCAATCAAATCATTTTTTCGGCGGTTCAGAGATCTAATTCATAATACGTTACATCCTCTAAATTTAATCCGATCTCTCTAAACATGAGGTCCTGATGGCACCATACCTCAAGTTAGCGCATGCGCCTATGCTTTCTAATAATAAAATACTTAACTCTTTTCGTTACCCTTCCCTCTAGATATGAAAATGTGACTTTAAGAAATTCACTCAGAAAATGTGAATAGTAACATACCGTATGTGAATAGTCGTCCACTTATTCAATATGTCACTATTCACATTTTCATATTTAGAGAGTTAGTATTGCTTGGATCGCGGTTACTTGAGCAGCAGTTGCCTTTTATTTTACTGCATTTTCTGATTCATAAGTGCGAACGTATTGGTACTCCGAAATGATCGCGAATTGCATCTAGTTGGCTGCTCTATAAAACTGCTCTAAATAAGGAGCTGTTTGGTAGGTAATTGCTGTGAATAAAAGAGTATCGATTTCCTCGAGCCGACTGCCGAAGTAAGCTATTAATAGAGTGCAAGTAATTAGTGGACATTGTTTAAGAGATTTGGAAATAGTAGTCTTATGTGGAAATGTTGCTTTTAAAAGGATTGCCAGTGGCAAATCGAAAGAGTGCAAGAGATTTCGTCGATCGATTCGATCGCTGAGGCGCGCTTACCAGAGGCAGTCGAGCTTGCGGCCGAGCTTGCGGGTCTACATGACCTCGACTCAGGCCTAGAGAGATATCGACGCCGAACGCGCGCGCGTCGATGTCCCTTGACTCGAAAGAAACGCGCAATGTTGCACATGTACGTTAAAGCCGCTGACGCTACTGCGGGCGCGAAGCCCGTCTCGCTGGCCATTCACTGTCACGGGGCCGCGTGTAGCCTAGACAAATTCCCGACTGCCGATTAGCCGAATTTCAGAACGAGTATCGCGCGTTCGCGTTACTGTGTCGGACTGCCGGCCTCAAGGTCAATTGTCAATCTCAACTGCCGCTGTCACGCGCCGTTGCGGAACCTTTTTATTTTTAACCCAGCATCTGGTTCCCATCGTTCGGTTTGTCAATATCGTCAACTCGAGAGAAAGAGAGAAAGAGAGAGCGGGCTGGGAGCAGGAGCAGAACTCACAACTATTGGTCGCTTCCGTTGATCGTCGGGGTTTTAGCGGCTCGCCGACGGGCGACGACGTTCCCAAACGATCGCGAGCGCTCGAAGGAAGGAGCAAAGGTGTGTTACATAAGGCCCGAGGGAGGCGAGCCTATCACTCGCAGCGCTCCGACTGGGCTGCAGCGGCGATTACCTCATCACTAAACTCGGCCGCTCGTCACACGGAAAGAGAAAGAGAGAGAAAGAGAGAAGAATAAAGAAGCGGGCAGAGCACCCCGGTGGACAAGCCGCACTGAGCCTCCCGCGATCGCGCCAAGACGAGGCTTGCGGCCCGACTGAGGGGCGCGCGAGATCGCGATATTGATTCCGGCTGCCCGCACACGCCGCCCCTGACGTCAGCCGCTTACCCTCTCCCCGTCTCGCTCTCTCTCTCTCTAGCTCCGCCGTGACCCGGCCGCTCTTTCGCGCCCCCGGAAATCCCCTCCACCGGCAAAGCCAGAGTCGCTGATAAGGGATGCAGCCGCCCCATTGGCCGCCCGAGCGATTCTGCGCGCTCCGACCCGGACAGCCACCCCCTCCTCTCGCCTTTGATAAAAGCCTCATGAATTGCCAGCGGACTGAGGCAGGAGATTTCGATCGGCCTGGCTCCCTCTGTGCCTCTCACCTGCCTCGATACTCCGCTCTACCCCCATCCCCCCTTTGCTTTCCGTATCGGCTCTCCTCTCCACCTAAGAATACTACCTACCGGAATTTTTTCTCTTTTCCGACCACTGCGCGATTTCTTCTTCTTCTTCTGTTTTTTACTCGGAAGACGTCATTAGTCTACCTTTACTGAGCTTTCTTGCTTCCAATTAATTTCATCATTCCTAGCCCGTTTGCAGTTTGGTTTTTTGCAGCTATTTAAAAAATGCAACTTGTACATGGCAGCTTGTTAAACAAAGGAAAAGAATTGCTGACGCGCAGTAAAAAAGATGGAAATGCGGTGACTGTTTAATACACCTTCCTGGCAGGCTTGAGGAAGGCGTATTAGAAAATTCGGGCAGTAGTGAGTACGCCAGAGGCAAATAAACGAGTAAGCGTCGATGGTGGCACGGACTCGCGCGATATCGATTGGAAGGTGGCACGGGGATAACACCAGCTCTGCAGAGTCGTACGCTGAGCACCGAACCGGAGCAACCTGCTCGCAACTGTTCAAGAGCGAGAGATATAAGAAAGCATTGCAGGCGTGACGTGCACTCGGCATTGTCGTTCCGCGAGTACGTCTTGGAGAGAGCACGTGGGTGGTCTGGCCCCAGTCCTCGTGAATACGTCCTAGAGAAAGATGCAAGTGAAAGAGAGAGAGAGTTCGATACCTAACCACTTGACCCAGTCCTGCGGCCCTCGCTGCGACCCGTTGCACGGGCAACTCTTTTTCTCGTTTGATTTTCAGCTTGATTTACCGCTCGCTTCAGAATTGGGAAGACATCGGAAACGGAGCAGTCGCAGTTGCTTTCGACCTGCTAGCGTGGGCGGCGTGGGCGGCGTGGGCGGCGTGGGCGCACAAATGGCGCGCTACCCCAAACATATAAAAAAAAGGATTGATCGCTCGGCTCTTTAGGGAGGAGTCAGGAGACTCCTACGTGTATACCGTCTTTAACTCTCTTTTTTCATTAATACTTCCTGACCTCACGACAGGTGTGTTTGCTTGCGTATTTTGCTATTGATAGGTCCATATTCAATACTTTTTCATTCGCATGCTCGTATATTATTTCTTTGAATTAGCAATTCGTTATATATTATTAATAGGTACGTAAAGTCAGAAACTGCTTTAATTGAATAAAGAATTTTTTTCAAAGACCATGGGTAGGACTTGTTGATCTCCAAACGTAGTCAAGAAGAATACCTCAGCCCCCTTACTATTCCATATGTACTGTTGGTTTTCAGAGTCAAGTCGCCACGTGCCAGGTGAGGCATTATTATAAGGTACCACTGCCACGTGGCACCGTGAAAGGTAGGTAAGCAAATTAAACTCCATTTTCATTTTTTTATCAATCAGCACATCCTATTGCTATCGTATTACTAAAAAGTACTTTATTGAATCGTTAATAATTTAAGTTAAAAGAAAAGAATATCCAAGGAAGTATACCTTATCGCATTCAAGTAAGGAAATGAACTTTTACTTCATATCATGTAAATGAAGGAAAAGAGCCATGCCATAAGAAAACCTAAAACTCAACTCTCTCCTAGTTGCACAATTTACTATTTTTGCACTTTCACTGGATTTTGGAATAGAAGATATATTTTTAACACAACAGCACAGTCTTTCTTTTAATCATTTTCAATAAAAACTTTTTTATTACCTTTTATTAACTTGTTGCTTAACGTTATTCTCAAAATAGTACATTTTTAAAAAGGTGTTACTGCAATATTGTTTTCTCTCAAAATCCGTAAAGCATTTAAAAATGAACGATAATCAAACTTTGCTTCTGTCTTAATATGTCCAACTGAAAAACACTTGAAAAGTACTTCTAATTCATTAGCATTAATTGCAGAAATTATGCTTCTGACGGTTAGAACTCTGATTAATTGATTTTTTGTAACCGTTCCAGTATTTACTTTTTTATCAAAATCCTATACCAAGTAAAAATTTAAATAAACAATTTGTTAATAAAATGAACGTTATTTAAAGAGTAATCTGTCTATAACCTTGAAGGCGTCTTCCAAATTCCTATTCACGTATTTTGCGAGTTCGTTAAGTGTTCGCATGAGAATTTGTCGTTCGTCAAAATTAAGAAAAGAACGAGAAGTAGCTTCAGATGGGATATGTTGGGCAGGCGTAACTAGTGGAGTCTTTTCCAAGTGTTCTTGTGCCTTAGCTTCCTCTACCACCTCAGAAAACTTCCAGTAATCGATACAATCTGGTCTAAAAATCAATTCAATAAACTCGAATTTTTATTCAACAAAATCTAATAATTATTTCTATATTTAGTTAAATTTTTATTAATGAAATATGTATGAAATGTACTGTAACTATTTTTTACATACTTTCCAGAAGATGCGAAGTGAGTCGCTATTGTATTTACTTCAGTACACGTAAGATCACATTTCAGCTGATCGAGACCTCGGTGAAATTCCGATCTTGTTACAACTCTTGTATTTCTTTTGTCGAATTTTCGGAAAAATTGATTTACCTCAAATAAACGTTCAATTAGGCATAAATTTTTTAAATCAACTAATACTAAGCTAATCAGAAATACTATAATAAAATATATAAATATATATTGCCACTCCTAATGTCAGTTTTCAAAGCTTTCAAGATAAACTGCAACGTTCTTTTCTTCGTTATAGGAGCGAAGGTACATCATTTTCTTTACTTACAACCGATGATTCGATTAAGTGACAAGAAAAACAGATATTTTACTATATTCAAAATGAATACCATGCTAAGAATAACTTTCTTTATCCGAGTCTAAAATGTTCTGACCATATTAATTCCAGTACGGGAAAATATATGATAATTCGAGCTCGGTGCTGGACAAACAGAAATAAGGAAATACTTTTTTTTTACCTTTGTTCCATCGCAGACAATTTTCGCTTTTATTTTTGCTAAGATTAAGTCGACATCTTTTTCAGTGGATAAACATTTCTTGGACGGTTTGGAAATAATGTCCGGACTTTTTACTGAATTTTCATCCATGAGCTCTTCTAGTTTGTTTATAAATTCTCTATAATGAAATCCAGTATCATTATAGTACATATATTCCAAGGACAGAATTTCTTTCAATGTTAGAGGTATTGCAGAAACTGCAAAAACTTGGCGCAACTGAGACCGAGTCACGTGACCTCTATTGATTCTATAATTTAAAAAAAAATGTTATTTTAAACTATAATTTTATTTTATTTAAATAATTGAGGGGCTCCGTGGAATAAATCGGTACATAGACTTGAACAATTTTTCCTTTTATCGCGATTGAATGAAATATGCCGACTACAATTAGCTAAACACTTTTAAGCAAAGTTTTATAAAGGCATATATCGACTAATATTATCATTCACCTACCCTTAGCTAGGTATAAATAGGAGATCCATAATTTCAGTTTTAATTAATTAGCCCTAAAAATGTTAATTTATTGAAATGTCTACGGAAAGCTCACAAATCATAATGAGTCATTATCTTTCATATACATTGCTTTTTCGTGAAAAAATATTATTACGATGCGATTTTTTTTAATGTTTTTAATAAAAAATTATTATAATATAGAATTGAATTCTAATATTCTTTGTCAAAATAGCCTCTGTCCAATTTTACTACTTTATCGTTTTCGAAAATAAGTGGGTAGTTTAATTACGAGCCACTAGAAGAATTAAAATTTTTTATAAATCTATTTTATTTATAATATACTTAATATCCAAAAAGTTGTTAGAGTTTTTATTTGTTACATTACAAAAGTTTGCATTATGCATTATTCCGAATAGCCCCTCAATAAATTGCACGCAACATTATATATGAACTTACTTGTCAAAATCTTGGAAATGTTGTTTTAAAGAAAATCTTCTTTCTTTCAATCGATACAGTATTTTACGAAATGTTTTGTTATAAATTCTTTCCATCTCCTCTTTAGAATAATATGTGCAGCACTCCCACTCTTGATATCCTTTACGCGGTAGGTCTTCTATTTCTTCTGGAGGTGCAATTATTTTACAAGCAGGATGCTTTTCCAAATGCCGCACTGTAAATACTGTCGAAAAGAAAACGAAATAAATAAATGTATGAAACTATGAGCAACTGTAAATTATTTAATGAAATTTTTCAATCAAGTTTTAATAAATTTGATAAATGTTATGATTGCTGCATTAACAATTTTATCGATCATTTATTTACGTTTTTATTTTTATTTTACACAAGAGATGAAGACCACTTTCAAGACAGACTTTCTTCCTCAAGAAAGTGGCGACATCTTTGAAAAAAGGCCCGCACTAATATACAGTCGATTCCTATAGTTATAGTATTATAGTAGTTACTGTTTGCTGATAATAATTTTATCTCACATATCCATAATAATGTTTAAATTTTAGTAAATGCTTCTTCGCTTTCGATGAATTTTGTTATCACTAAAATTTTTCGCTCAAACTTGAATTATTAATTAGATATATTTTTCAGATGAGCGTGAGTCTCAACTGTTTGGCTTACGAATTATATTGTAACCTTTGAAGCACTACAGACTGTTTGACAAAGTCTATAAATTAAATTATCGGTCCTTTTCTCGCTGCTTTTGTTTACAATTTTTATGGAATCTATGGAAGCAGTACGTACATATGTACATGTATGTACAGTAGAATACAGATATATCGCAGCCGAGCTATCATACAGTAATAAATTACGAAGTTCTAAAGTTTTAGAAAAAAATAACTTTAGAGACCTACTGTGTCAACAATTTTAAGCGTTAGATTTTAATATTTTGGTATAAGAAAACCGTGATCAATGTTTCAACCAAATTCGTGATGGAAACAAGTGAGACTCTGCGGGTTAGTTAAATAATCTCAAACCTTGTTCTACATCATCTTCAAATATTCTCCAACAAACTCTTTCATTATCATTTGGGTCTCTATAAAAAGCAATTAAATCTTCAATTTCCTCTTCTGCTAAATAAAATTTACCGCGAGGTGACAACTGTATACTGTCTAAAGCCCTTCGAAACTGATTTTCACTTATCCTTCCAACGTTAAATTTATCAAAATCCTAAAAATAAATATTTTGTTGTGAGAAATTTGTCAGACATTAACACAATTAGGTTAAAAAGAAATTCAAATTCCATTACATATACGTCTAATAGATTATTGAAAAATAATCGACACGTATTTTTTCTTTTTTTAATTTAATATGTTTATTAACAAAAATATAGTGTGCTGAAATTTCGTACGTGTATGTCACGATAGTAAATTTTATCTGACTATATCTTTGTTAATAAGCGTTTATTCGAAAAAAGAAAAACTACGTGTCAATAATATTTTTTCAATATTCCATCAGTCGGATATAATGGAATTTTTCACTTTTTAACCCAATTATTATCTTAAATATGTAACTAAGTTTATAGATTGTTCAATTGGATAATTGCAACTTAATGTACTTGAAAATACTGCGCGACTGGTATTTGGAGCTTGTAAACATGATCTTGTAACCTAAGCATAAGTTCTCGAATACCCCGCAATCTCTTTGAGCTAATATCTATAGGTAAAAAGTGCAATTGTCGGGGGAAAACGCAAGCAGCTTTTATTTTGCTTATTTCCGGTCGTGGCAGCTTGGGAAATGCCAAAGACTCTATTCTCCCTTTAAAATCTTTAAGAAGATCCTGGAAGCAATGTCATATAAATAAATGGCATTTGATATAAATTTAATTAATTAAATTAAGTAGTGACCAACCCCTCCTTTATCAAGTGCCTTGTGCTTTTGTAGAAAATCTTGAACTTCTTTAATAGCTTGCATAAATGCTATGTAGTTTACAGTATAACTATCTTTGGCAAATTTTTTTATTAGAAGATATAACTCTTCTGAAGATAAATTTACGCCTAGAAAATGAAGTACTCTTGCAAAGTGAGCGAATGTAACTACGCCACAATTTTTAGAAATCTAAATAAAATGCATATTCTTAGTAAGTAAATAAAAATAATAAATTTTTAATACCTACTATTTTCATACCGATTCATAATCTTGAAAATATGGGTTCAAAATAAGCTTTTTTTTGTTAATGAGACAAGCTATTTTAGAAATTATTAATTCTACTCTTCTTTGCTCCGAAATACTGAGGCAATTGGTTTGTAAAGGATCTTCCCATTCTTGTCCACTTACCCAAGTTGGGTTTTTCTCCCAAACTGGATCTTGTAGGCAAATCAAAAATTAGTATATAGAATAAAGATGAATTTCAATTTTCAATATCTTACTATTTTCGTGAATAATTTCACAAAATTGTGCATACAAAATTCTTCCATCTTGACTACGAAAATAATCAGCTAGTTCACATATTTCTTGATTTGAAAGACCGATTAAATTTCCTAGTGGACCGGATAACACGGAAAGAAAATGTGATTCTAAAGTAAAATAATGAATTAAAATGTTAGCCAGTAAGTTTAACTTAAAGTTAATTTAATTAATAAATTAAATAATTATAGGTAGTACATGTATGCTACAGTAAAACATAATCAATTTTTTTTTATAAAACAAATTATGATACAAATAATATAGTATTTACCGGAAATAAAATTAGTTTTTTCAGAGTCTAAGGGAATAAAATAACTCCAAAGGTTTATATTGACTCGACTTGCCGCTGATCGAATTTTGTTGCAAGTTCGCCATATATTATGTATATTTAATTGCTAAATGAAATTTTAAATATTTAGATCTGATGAAAGTGTAGGTAATATACTCACAAACTCATACTGTCAAAATTACCTTCATGTTTTACTTTTTTTTTAGAATGAAATTTGGTGACGTTTTAAAAGTTTATTTACTTACAATTTTTAGTCAAAATCTTAACCAAACATGTTGACAGTACAGAAACTGATTTTTAGATAATGTAAATAAAAAAACAAGTGAAGGTTTGGGAGAAATCATGATTTTTTATGCATAAAAACGAGCAAGCAAATAATTGACTAATTGACTATTCTTTATTTCGGGTTCATTTACAGGTTGTTAACGGGATATCAAACTCTCCTGTAGGAATCTGCATTATCGGCATGAGCATTTTATTTATTATATAGAAATCAAAATCATTTTTCGAAATTCTGCCAATTCAAATGACTTCAGGAAATTGTTTGAAAATTTTTTGTTTTTAAATAATTTCATGAAATTATTTTAAATTTTTAAAACAATATCCTGAAGCCATTTTTGTAAATAGAATTGGCTGAAATATTGTTTACAGATTCCTTATACACTTACGGAGGACAGTACATTGGCCGAATTTGGCAAAATGATTTTCATTTTTAAATAATAAATAAAATGCTTATGCCGATAATGCAGATTCCTACAAGAAGAAGACGGAACGTTGTCGACAGCTGACGACGGCATGATTTTTATGTTCTCGGCCCAGGGTTTTTGTTGGGATTGTATAAATGAATCGGTGTACGAGCTACTACTCCGATTGCGAATAGCAACTACACCCCAAAAGTTAACGCTGTGACTGTACCGAAGGTTTCTCAATGAAATTGAGACATTGCAGTTGCAAGGGCAACTAGTGTTTACAAAATTGTTAAATTTAAACCTTCTATTCATATATGAGCAAGTCCATTAAACTTTGATCTTTTGCATAGAAAAAACAACGGTAGGTCTATTCGCACAAAATTCACGAAAAATACGTGGATTTAAACAATAATCCAATAACCCAAGTATCCCTGTAGCCGTATTTGCATTTACGTCGATTTAAGATTTACGTGTATATACGTGGATTTACGTTGATTTTTGTCGATTTTTTGTCTTGTTAAGATCTATACATATGTACATATGTACATCTATACATGTATCTAACTGTGAACAAGAACTGTATTGATTTCCGGTGTAAGCGCGATATGTGCTGCCTATTTCTGTCCAACATACGGAAGTAGGGTAATATACATTGGAGAAATTCGAAGCAATTCACTGATTGGTTAATCTGACATAGGGAGCTGCATGATGCTTGCATGGCGATCGCAGCGCCCTCGTGCGAAACGCGCAATCTCAACAAAAAAGCCGGGAAAATATGTGCGTGACCTCTACAACACGTATGCATTACATAATAATTAATTTATTTACTTCAGTGACCAAAGCAATAAAAACAAAATATTTTTCTTGCACTAAAAAAAACTTAATGCTAATTAAAATGGTAGATATATTTCACACAAATTCACGGGCGGACGCCGGTCGGATTCATCAATATTACCAGTCTTTTGTCACTGCCGTAATAAGAATTTGCAAGACCCGCACGGCCACGTTGAAACTTAAAAAAAAATAATACTTGCTTACAAAAATAAGGGCAACAATCTAAATGATTTTTACACTTTCAACTAGACATTCCTTATCGTGTTTTTCTTTTCCAATTTTATTTTACAGTTAAATAATATAAATGTTAATTATATTTGTTCAATTTGTTGACGTCCTAAATGTGATTCTGCGCTTGCGTGTAGGAATGTAATTGTCAGTTATGTACAATGTATGTACGTATTTTGAAATATTAAAAATTAAAATGGATTCACAGTTTGCTTTGAAAATGAGCAACGTTGAAAATGAAAACAGTGAATATTAATAATGGTTTATTGAAAAATAGTTTCGCTATAGAATGCTTCTAAAGAATCCACAATAATCCTCAGTAATACTTATAAAATAATATTTGCTAAATTTTGCTAATATTTGTTACAAATGATATATTAAAGCGAGATAGGTATACGAAGCGAATATAAATGCTAGCTCGCTGAATGGCGCGGGGCACCACAGCCAAATTTACGCTCCTAGAGGTTTGTGATTCTGATTGGTAGAGACAGTCTGCGCCATGTTGATTTCCCGGCGTGCCTTGCAAGATGCGGGGCGCTGGAGTCTCGACTCGGCGTGCCGACGCTAAGTCCACCCCCACTCCACGCGGATACGCATCAGCTCTGCTCTACTGTGTGTGGTCACGGCGCAGAGTCGCTCTTCTCCACTCGACAGCCGTACAGTTCGGACGCAACTTCTCATCGTAGCCGCAGAAGCAGAGAAGCCCGCTCTTTTCCGCTCCTCGTGAGAAGCTCGAGTACGACACTCGATCGATTCGAATAAAGTTAAAGTTACCGCGTTCGTACACAAAAGTAACCAGCAAAATGACTGAGCAAGAGAACAAGGAATTCAGCGAGGATGTTGCGGAGTCCAACTTCGAACAGAACGGCGAAGCGGAGAACGGCGGTGCCGGCGGCGGTGGTGGTGATGCCACGGAGAATGGAGGCGGCCAAGAATCCCAGGAAGACAGGTAATTCGTTGACTTGATTAATAATGCTGACCTTTTCCTTTGATTTTTGTACTGGCCACGCGTGCAAACGTGTCTTCTTCACCCATTCCTCGCCTTTACCCTTCCCCTCATCTCGGTTCTCGCGAACCACAACTGCATAAAATGGCCGACGCGTTACCCTCGAGTTCCAAGCTTCCCGTAATCCATCGACATCCTGCGATCGACTCGTTGTTCTACAAGTTTTTTACGCTTGACCGTTAATTGCGGTCCAGCGGAGACTCCTGGATTTTGTATATTTTTTGAAAAATGCTCGAATCGTTTGTTTTTCTGTGGAGAAGGAAATTTTAAGCAAAAGTAGAAACGGGACGGCGTTTCGATGCGTGGCTGGGAGTAGACGCTCGCGTCGAGAAAATGGCGGGTGCGCTATCTCGTTTGGCTTGATCACGCGCTCGTGTATAAGAAATTCCTGGCCGTGCAGCCTACCTCGCGACGCTATGGCTGTTTAATGGCGGCCGAATGCGCGTTTATCTCAACTCTATCGGGTATTCCGACATTCTCACTCCACCCTCGTCAACGCGTTTCCGTTCCAAATGCGACGCCGAATATTAATGGAAATTGATTCTTTTTATTCTTTTCTGGCCTCACCCAAGAGAATTGGCTATTAATAACTTGCAAACCTTTTCGACGGATTTTGGACTTTGTGGAGAAATCAATCCTACTTATCTGCTTTTCAAAATTTACTTAAAAAATCAATTTCCATCAAGTTCTTTAAGATTAATCAAATATTTTTAACAATAATAAAGCAATAAATAATATTTTAACTGTTTATAAATTTATGACAGTTTTTAATCAATGAAGAATATATATATATATGAGTGTCTATATATATGTATGTATATATCTTTCATTTGAAGTTATTTTTGAGGTCATATTAATATTTTTAATATTTTTGTTTTTTAAAGTAAACGGTAAGTTAGAAAAACAATAATTGGACATTTAAACTATTCTTTTAAGATGAAAAATTATTTGAATCGTTATACATTTAACAGTAAGTTTGTCATTTGTATTTTCTTAATTAATATATTAAGGCGTTAATTTTCATGTTTTGAACTTTCTTACTATGTTATAAAATGTTGTAGTTTATGAAAAATTTTTTTTAGATTTTTAAGCCACAATGTAATATTTAAGGGAGTAACATACTTTTATCGACTAAAATTTGTTGAGTATTTACACATTTCCACATTACACGCACACAAACATTTTGTCTAATTTTGCAGATGATAAAATTTAGAAGTTTTGTGCATGAATGTTTGATTCAAGGACGTGAGTTAGTCATTTTGCTCGGCGTACAATAAATCATGTAATTGACTCAAGTAATAATTCATGAATAAATATTTCTGTAGTCATTGAAACTCAATTTGTAATCGATTAGAAAAGTTGTCTAATTATTATGGTTCAAATTTACTATTGAACTTAGTTGTAAAACATTTTGTTGCTACTTGTAGAAATAAGATTCAGGGTCAAGAATTGTACTTTTCGTGAAAGTTAAATGTAAATTGTAGAATACCTTCGAATTTTGGAGCATTTTTGCAGCTGAATGTTACTTCGAGATCGAGATACTGAGAATACACCTTGCCTCTTGGACTACTTGTGATCAACGTTTGTTACTTCTACATCAATTCTTCAATACTTCATATCTCCAAAACTTCAGATTCTCCAATTTTGTCACCGCGAAGCCTTGCAAAAAAACAAATGCACAATATATAAAAGCAATAATTTTTTTAGAAAAATTCTATCGAGTGAAATTAACTTATTAGCTTATAAAAAAAATTATATGTCGTATGACCTATTTTATTAAATTTTTATTTTAAATTTATAACCAAATTTTATCAATTTGTAATGGAGATAATTTTTAAAAGACTTTGTATCCAAGAGGTTTATAAAAAATTTTTAATTCTTTAATAACTTTTAAACTAAATTTACATATGGGTGTAAATGTAATATTTAAATTATTTACTTCTGTTAAAATATTGAAACGCATAACTAAGTATAAATAATGAAATAATTTCTGTACTTATAGTAAGAAAATTTTTCAAACATGACATTTTGTTTGAAAGTAAATAAAGGTGTAGACAGTTCATATAGTATATCAAAACAGTATTGGGCATTCAAGGAGTGGAAACCGCCTTTTGATAATTTTCAGTCAACCTTTAAACTGAATAATAAGACTTTAAAATTTTTCATCTTCCAGTAATAGTGGAAAAAGTTATACCTTATATTTAATAAATGCAATTTATAAAAAATAGAAAGACTTACATGCTACATTTTAGTCTCTTATCTAGGTAATAGTTGTAAAATGTAAAAGATGTGTATATAAAATTAAATTATTCACAGTGTTTTAAAGTGTTACAAAGATACTAAGAAATATTCAAAGGACAGAGTCATTTCCAAATTTTGTGTGCTCCTAAGGTTTTCGAAGCATTCAATATTTATCGTTATCTAAATATTTTGTATTCTATCTATTTTATAAAAAATTTCTTGTGCAAAGTGCTTATAAAATATCACTGAGTTTTTAAGGAACTTTAGAAAAATGTTTGTACAAAAAAAATTAAAGTGAGCACCCAAAGACTTTCTAAGAATATAAATGTTTCAGGTGCATAAATAGATTTGAGAAAAATGTTAACAGTTTAAAAATGCATTTCGAGTTTAGAGTTTTTTTGAGAACCTCAATAAAAGTGCCATTTGCATCGTGAGCCGGAGCACAGTCTCATTGTTAGAAAAAGTAAACTGAGGTATCAATGTATAGTCTAAAATTCCTGTGTAAAGAATCACCAAATGATAATGGTATAGGAGCTTGGAATGCCACTAACCCAATTTATGTGGCTTGGTCTGCAGGTAGCAAGCCAGCGTGTGAGCAAATGGACCTGCGAGATGAAAATGGTGCTTGCCGACGGCTGCTTATTCGGCTCCAACACCTGAGAGCTACAGCAAAGTGCAGATTGGCAACTCTCGGCGGCTCTTGCCTCCACGGTATTTATCAGCAGCGGAGTTCAGACCTCAAATTTTTTGCTAAAAAATCCAAAGAGAATTACACTATTTGAAACGCGTATATTTGAAACTTCATAATTTCAAGAAAGTCAAATGTAACGTAAACTGAGGGAAAAATAGTTGAAGAACTTTTGCAAAATAGCTAAAGTATGCAAGTGTTTGGATCAATTTAGAAGACAAAGACTATTGCAGCAATTGAGGTCGATATGCATCACTACAATTTTATACGAAATGCATTTTTTTTCAAGCTCTAAAATTAGTTTTTAAACAAAATATGAACTTGCGATTCGAATAATTTCTTGTGAAGATTGTATACTTAATTTTTTCTTGTAATGCTCATGTAACTTCTGTAATTTTTATGTAACTGTAACTATTTCCTAAAATTTCTCATTTTACAGAATCTTGTGGTTTTTGTTATAATCATTTTCCATTGTAATATATTTGTATTTGATAATACCGTGATTGATAGAAATAATCAATTAATCCTATTAAGACAGCGTGCTGAATATTAACAAAATTAAATTTTTCCGGATTTAAATAAATAAAATAAAAATTTCTTTGACAGGGTTTTATAGATTCTTCCTTGCATTCCAGGAGTCCAAGTTTGAGTCATTAAAATTTTTTTAACTAGGTTTAGCTTAATAAGTTGTATTTTTTTTTTTTTTTTTTTTTTTTTTTTTAAAAATTGGACGAACACCTAATGGATTTAATATAATTCAGTCTCAATCCGTGGTATTCGTCAAAGTACAATAATTAAAATTACATTTGCAGGTCTGCTAAGGGCACCCAGGATTCGCTGAATGATAGGTACTTCCTTCCATTCTTTCTTGGCTTTCCTTCATGAAATTATTTTTAAAGTTAATACTTAAGCATTGAAAGAAAAAATTTTCTTTAACCCAGCAGAGTTGAAACTACGTTTAGCTGACATCTCTAACCTGATTATTGTATAATTTTTCACTTTAATGTGATTCAATTAACATAATATTGAACTGTTATTGATAAATAAATGCGAAACTTTAAAATTTATTTTCAAAATAAATATTGCCTATTGAATCGAATGTAAATATTAATTTATACCTCTTTCAGAGATACATAAAGTATTTAAATGTAAATTAAATTTTTAAAAAAACCAGGATAAAGTAGCAGTCTAATGGGCAATTAAATCATTCGATTGAAATTATATGGATTAATTAAAATAAATTTTTATTATAATGATATTAATATAAATTTTTTCTTTTTGTTTCTCAACGTGTAGAAAGCTGTTCGTTGGAGGTCTTAGCTGGGAAACGACAGACAGTGAGTAATTTTGTATTAAAAACAGTTTTAAGTAGGACAGTATAATTCTAACTTTAAAAGAAAAACGTTTGAATAATAAATTTTCAAGCTATGATGTATTTATCTTAGGACACCTTCAGACAACAGAATGGCACTGTTGCATGAGACTACTTTAAGATTCTGAGCTTATTCAATTTCAATTTTTTTGGTTTTTTTTTTCTTGAAATTTAATTTATTTAAATTAGATATCGGAATTTAGATTTATACTTAAACGTTATTATATACTGTCTTCATTTTATTGCAGAGGAACTAAGGGATCATTTTAGTTCATTTGGGGACATTGAGAGTATCAATGTCAAAACAGATCCTACCACTGGCCGTTCTAGAGGATTTGCTTTCATTGTATTTGCCAAAGCAGAGTCCCTTGATAAGGTAATTATAAAATTAAGAGAACCAAATTAATTGGCTACTTTTCTTTATTTTTTATGATGATACAATAAAAGTCAGTTCTGCTACTGAAAGAAAGTGAAGAAAATCCTTTTCTGAAAAAAAAAGACTATTTAATAATGAATTCTATACTAGAATTGAATAAATCTAACTACAAGTTTTACTTTTAGGCAATGGCACATGGAGATCACATTATCAACAACAAAAAAGTTGATCCTAAGAAAGCAAAAGCTCGTCACGGCAAAATATTTGTTGGGGGGCTTACAACAGAACTTTCTGATGACGACATAAAGAATTTCTTCTCCAACTTTGGAACGGTATATAATAATTTTATGAATTAAATTTCTATAGTAATAAAAATAATTTATTAATTTATATTTTTGTATGCAGATCGTCGACGTTGAAATGCCTTTTGATAAGACAAAGAACCAGAGAAAAGGATTCTGCTTTATTACTTTTGAGTCTGAACAAGTTGCCAATGACTTGTTAAAAACATCAAAACAAACCATCAATGGCAAAGAGGTAATTTACATTCATCAAATTATTAAAAAAAAATGTTATTGCTATCTAGTTAATTTGAATAATCATTTTTTATTTTAAATTTAGGTTGAAGTCAAAAAAGCAACTCCAAGGCCTGAAATGGGTGGCATGCGCGGTATGGGCAGGGGAGGCCGTGGAGCCCGCGGAGGCCGAGGTCGAGGTTTTGGAGGCCAAGGAGGATGGGGCCAAGGTGGTTATGGTGGCGGTTACGGACAGGGAGGATACGGCGGAGGCTACGGCGGCGGATATGACGGTTACGGAGGCAATTATGACTACTACGGCGGTGGATATGGAGGATATGGCGGTTATGACTACAGTGGATATGGTAATTTCATTTAAATCGTAATCATTTATGCTTACAATTTCATTACATGTCATATCATAGCAGAATTTCATTACTGTTTCATTCTTTTACAAATTTAAATTTTTTCATAAATCTATCTTAGTCACCTAATAACTCTCTCCTAAATTCGATTATTTTAACTATATTGAATTGTATATAATTCAATAAATTAAACTTTTGTAATAATTATACGAAATTAGAAATTTATGTAATAAATTATTCAATAATTTATTGCTTTCCATAATTTTCTTAATACGCATTTATCAATATATACACATTTTATATCATTCCTAAAATGACTATAATTATAATAAATTTAAAAGAATGAGCAATTCTTCAGGAAGAAAGTGCAATCATGTGCGCGAAGAGGAGTTGTACTGATAGTCATGATAAATGTTAATAGAAAATTTAAAAAAAAACTATTTAGAATAAATCGAATATTATATTTTAATAGATAACTTGAGAATTTAAAGAATTATCTTTTGTTTTTGACCGTGTGTTCCATGAAACTGCAGATGGCTATGGCTATGGCGGTGGTAGTTACGATGGTGGCTACAGTGGTGGGCGCGGTGGTGCACGCGGCAAAGGTACGCATTAGCGTTCCTTTTGTTGACTTTCAACTGTATTCAACGACATCTTCCTTTTCTTTATCATTCGCAGTTTTTCTTCGAGTTTTATTCCATTACTTTTTTTAAATTTGTTTAGGATAAAAAAAATTAAACTTTTATTATTTTATTATTATATTCTTTTAATATATTTGCCACCTGTCATGGTCTTTATCCCTCGCGCACATGCCTCGTATCTAGAAATGAATCATTACTTTATTTTCCTTCTAGAAAATATTTTATGTCAGTCCAGGCGAAACATTCTTTCACAAATATTTCAATTCATGTTATTACGCATCTATATGTGTATATTCATGTACACGCGCTCGCACGTACACACACACACACCCATAGACATACGCATGCACAGGCGAGCGCGCGTGCACAATTTCCGCAGTAATTCTCAAAATTTCATTAAAAAATTGAAATTAAATGATGCGTAATAAAATTGAGTTATCAAAACTCTATAATGCCATTTATTTCCAATGCATGTAACATTCATTTATAATTGTTCATCCCAGCTTTATTGACAAATTATTGTATACTAAGTATAAGAAAATAAAAATAATGAAAAATTCTATGGACAAGAAACAAGCAAGAGTATGCAGAACATTATAAAAATTGTAAGTTGATTCAAGATTTGGAGATTTTCTTCAAACGGTAAATTATTTCATTGGCAATAAAAGGATAAAGAAGAGAGAAATTTTGCCTAAAATAATGTAACTATAAAATAAAAGAAAAATGAATCGGGTCATAAAACAATCTGCAACTCTACTACCTTAGCCTGTAGCCTCTCGATAGAATTTTGCATCTTTTATTTCTAAATATTTCTATAATTTCTTAATCGCCTAAGATATGTCACTTTGTTAATTAGTATGTAAATGCCTTAAAAATATCTAAATAAGTTAAACATGTTATTTTTTTATTTTTAATAATTAACAAGTGATTGAGTAATTATTTTTAGTTGTAAATTATAGTGTATTGGCTTTAGTGAAGTAAATAGAAAGTTGACGTTTCTAATAAAGCTTTGTAGAATGTAGTCTAAATCAGTTAACTAATTGTGTTCCAGGAGGCTCAGGCTTTGGCGGAAAGCAGAGAGGTAGCGGCCGCCAAAACCAGAGGCACCAGCCCTATTAAAGCCGCAAATTTTCTTTCGACCACGTTGCTACTTGCATCGTGATTGTTGGTGAGTTTCTCTCTTTTTCATGACCTTTTGTTTTATTATAAATCTTTTTTTTTCTTTTATTATTTAATTCATATTCCATGATTATATTTCTTAAATGTTTTCTTTTGCATTTTCATTATTTTTTATTTTCAAACTATGTTACGTTTTTATACTACTATTTATTTTTTTTAGTTTATTTTCATTTTTATAATCATATCATTAAAAAATGCTAATAAATGATTCTTAATTTCAGATCACTCATCGCGAAATAATAAAAGTCATTCCATAAAACCACGTCATTTTCAACAAGACTCCCAAGCGCAACCGCGTAGGCAGCATAAATTTTCAAATAAAGTTAATCATCATACGTCATAGCCTCCAATCAATTCAGCTTTGCCAAAAAGCAGAAAAAAAACAGCTCGTTTTGACGTCTCGAGTTAATCGAGCTTGTATAGACTTAAAAGTGACGTAGAATCATTTCGTCGACTTTTTTGCCTGTAATAATTGTCTGTCTTCGATTTATACACATAATAACTTTGTGACATTAGCTTTTTAACTAAGAATTGTTTATGTATACTTCTTAAGTTTAAATGCCACAGTCACAAAATGTATATTGTCAGAATTTTTCAATAATAATTTAATTTCAGTATTTGTACGTTTTTGAATTATCACAAAATGTAGTTCAGTAAGTTTTTTTCACCGTGATACAATTTTTCTATAATTGGTTTTTCTGAAGTTAATTTTGGAAAATCACACTAACTGTAGAAGGTTGTAGATTAGAATTAAACTAATTATAGAGAAATAAGCAGGCACGTACTTTTACAAGAGAACAAATGAAAGAATCTGAAAAACTGTAAAAAGGTATTTTAGAATTCGAAAAAAATTTATTTTCGAAATTAATAGAGATTATAAATCAGTTTTTCTGTTTTAAGAGAAATATAATGCGGTGAAAAAGAGCGAAATACAAGTGTGAAAAGATTAATTCTTTTAACATCATTATTGGTAAGAACTAGTAGATCTAAATAAATTCATTTTGTGTACATAAAATTTAAATTCGTATTTAGTTCTTCTTCTATTTCACCTTATTTTATTTGTAATTTTCATAATGAATAATTGTTTAAGTAATAAAATTATTAGATATTAATAAACTTTCAGACTTTAATTGTTCTAATTTGATTCCTTCAAATTATCTTCAGCATGCTATAATTATAAGAATTTGATTTATTTCCAATAAAATATGTCGAAAGTATTTACTTTGCTTCCATAATGAGTTTTAATAAATTTTTTTAAATATATCAATTACCAGTAAACCTAACTGAAGGTATGAGCATTTTCAATGTGTATAAACAAGGTTCAATAAGGTTGAGTTTCAGCATTCTTCAAAAAAAGTACTACCTTATAATTGCAAAGTTTCTTTTGGATAAAATATAACCTTTTTAGCCTGAACATCCGTCCCATAGTTTATAGGAATAAATAACATCTTGAATGTTTAACGAGTATTGATTTTGGAATACAATATTTAAGTTATTTTTAGACCTAGACCAAATCCTCTGGGAGCAGTGGCATCTATTTATATACAACATTTTGGCAACTCTTGTCATCATTAGGTTTTTGAATAAGAAATATAAACAACCTATTGTAGAATATACAATCCTACTTTAACAGTCTATACATATGTAATAAAATAATAGAAGTTCTATGAACTCATTAAACAATAGAATAGATGTAAAGACATGAAACAAGTTAAACAAGAAAGCTTTTTTCTTTCTTTTTTTAAATCAATCAAAAACAAACAGTAAAATAAAATTCCATCAAATTAACGCAAATAATTCAAAATCTAAATAAAATAATAGTTCTTTTGGTGATTTTTTTTTAAACAAGACTAATCGGATTTATTTTACTTGTAAGTAAAAGAGTACAAGACCAGCTAAAATTGCGTTGAGTTACGGAACGTTCCAAAATAATGTGTATTCCGA
This sequence comes from Eurytoma adleriae, assembly GCA_900480045.1. Taxonomy (NCBI): domain Eukaryota; kingdom Metazoa; phylum Arthropoda; class Insecta; order Hymenoptera; family Eurytomidae; genus Eurytoma; species Eurytoma adleriae. The sequence continues at coordinate 65,112 of UXGC01000520.1, forward strand.
AAGTGGCACCCGTTTTAAATGCCCGCAGGACTTATGGAATACGTCCAGTATAATAAGGGGATGTAAAACTTAGTATTTCAACATTAGATAACTTAAACTTTAATTAATTTCAGTTTTTGAATTAAAATTCAGTTGGTATATAGACGTATACGCTATAGGTAAGTATGTACCTCCGTCCTCCGACGGCTCAGACTACAACACTACGTCACTACAAAGAGAAATCGTCACCCTGATCCCCTTAGACTTTAGAGCATCCGATCCCAAACTTTTGAAAAAAAAATGCTATATACTTACCGTGCTACTTATAGAATTATCACAAAATCTTATAGGTATGATTCTTCTTGAAGAATCTCCGGCTCCAAGTTCCAACAGTTCCAACAGTAAATATCGCCCAACTTTTGAAATAAATGATATTCCGGCGGCGCTTTCGGCGTTATACTTACCTTATAGCGTCATGTGCCGGACTGCCGGCTTCGACACTTTTCTTCATTACGTCAAAATGAAAAATAAATTTACGAAAAAATTGCTCTTTATTGTTTCCAACACCCTGGTAACAATCCTGCTGCAGATCTTAAGTTGTCTGCTTCCTTAGTCGAACACGTTTTTAACAACAATCGCGATAGACTCTGCTGTCAGAAGCATTAGGCAGAATTACAGCAGAATGACGGCAGTGTGTACTACAAGCATGCTCTCTAGCTGCTAATAATTGCTATACTTTTTATTTGTGCAGACTGCAGCAGAATGCAGAACCTGCAGTCTGACGTCAGTCTGTTGTAATTCTTGCAGTTTCATGACCATTAGACTGCTACTTGGACAAAAGTGCAAAGAACTTTTTGTTTCAATTTCAAGTCATTCCATTTCGAACTAAAAAAGAAATAGGTACGAGTTGAATAATGTTGAAAAATATTTAAATATTACGCGTAAACGTAACATTACAATCCATTTTTCTCCTAGAGTTCTGATCTATATTAATCTCCTACTAAATTCTATTATTAGGGGATGCTAACTGTTATATCGTTAAATAGATAGTCATAGTATATACGCGTCAGCTTGTTCTTGACTACCGTAGTGTTTTTCATTAAAATAACCTAACTATTTCCGTCGATGAAAGATTCCTATTGATTTTTTGTAACTCTTGCATAGGTTACATAAATAACCGTTTTTAAAGATACAATAAATTTTCTTTAAATATTTTCTATTACCATGAATTTTTTTTAAAAGAATATCAATGTTAATAATCCTCTCTTAAAAAAACGGCAGAATATTGTGAAGTATAATTCAATTTAATTTAACAACATTTCAACATTTAACAACGCAATTTTATTGGTTATAAGTATATCCGATTGAATGGCGCTAAAATTCAACAAGTTTCTAACACGAAATATTATAATGTTTTATGCATATAGATAAATAAATACGAATGAGAAATTTGAGCTGCGAAACGTGTTATTTGGTTTACTACACAGAAAAAAATATGTATATGTTCTGTGTATTTCATTTAAATATCGCAATGTAAAAATAAGTCTCCATGAGAAACAATGTTAAAAGTGAAAATAAAAAAATTTATTTCTCGTTTCGGAGCTTATGTAACCTAATTGTAAAAATTTAGCTGTAGTTTTATTAGTCATTTATTTATAAATCTTTAAATTTTCATCAAATTCCTAATGACCGGTAATAGATCAATTACCGGTAGAATAATTATTCGAACAATTAAGCAATATAGGGCAATCCGGGTGCAGCTCGACAAGTTATTAAACATTTAGTAGTAAAGCAGTATATAAAAAATATTGTGCAGTATTCGTAGGAAGCGACTTTTCAGAGTGATATTTTTCGTTACTGCAGTCAAGCAAGATTTTCAATAATGAAAATACATGATTCTTGAAGAAAAAAGAAATATTTCCAGATTGTCAATATATATTAGTAAACCAAATCCCATCGTAAAAATAGTCGATTAAATCCGATTTCTTAAGAAATCTTAATTACACATTAATCGAAAACCGATAGCCTATAGCCTAGAGTAGTAACACTAGTACTGACATTTAGCTTATGAGTTATGATAGATAAGTTCCAACAAGTAATATTTAATATATATTTAATATATTCATGCCATTTGCCAATATTGGCCATTGCTGTACCGTGTGGCGTGTGCCGCACTATATCGTTTCCATTAAACGACTGTTTCATACGACGGTGGCGGCACTCTTGTCCTAAATACGCGCTGTTCGCCTTTAGAACGATACGGAAGCGGCAAGCGGCTGAAGCGGCAACTCGGCTGCTGTCGGCATTGTCGGCAAGCGACTGCAAGTATCGCGTATCTTTACTGGTGGACTACTGGACTGTCGCGGATCGCCTGCTGCCTGCTGCTGCCTTGTCGCCTCATCTAAGCAGTCGTTGCTCGTACTCGTCGAGTTACAACCTCAAAGGCACAAGAGCGCTTTCGGCCGGCGTTCCCAGAGTATCGAATTTTTGGCGCACGTGCCGACAAGGCGGCTGGGACATAGCGAAGACGGGAGTCACCGAGCCAACGAGTGCACAACGCCCTGAAGACTTCCTTAGCTTCCTTGCGAGTTGCGAGGAATAGCGATCGACATAGGAGGTGAGGTGGTGAGGGTAAGCAAGCAGCGCTCGCAGCAGCTCGCCAGCAGTGCCCAGCCAAAGCGGCAGCAGAGCACCGATCGCACACAGCGACACACGCAGCGTACACAGACGCACACACGCACCCGCAGGCAGGCGCGTGCACCGCAGAAGCAAGCATCGCGCACAGTTGGCCGACCCCGGGCGGAGGACGAGCGCGACCACGAGCTCGGCGAGCGGATCCTAGGTGAGTTGCACCTCTCGGACGTTGAGCCGATAGAAACGCTCGGGCGCGAAGAGCGGCCGTGACTCCGCGAGTTTGCGAGCACGCCAGGCCGCCAGAGCGCTAGATCATCGCCATGCTTGCGCCGGCGGAGCCGCGCGCTTGGTGCCGCGCGCTCGGCGCCGCCGCTGCAAGCCGCGCTCGAACTTTATCGAAAATCCTAGAAGCCGAAGTTGCGTGGCGCGGAGCCCCGGCCCGGCTCGCCCGACCGGCTAGGCTGCTCCGCCGCAGTGGAGGAACAAATTCGACGACTCCTCTTTCCGAGAAGCGCCGCGGTTTCGCCATCTCGCAATCTCCTCCCGGCCCCCGGGCCTCGAGCGCCACGGAACCCACGCAGGAGTCCACGTAGCGGTTGGACGGTTACTCTTTCGCCAACGCTACTGCTCTCGGTTTCCTTTCTAAAACCTCGATCGAGAGCAGCAACCTGATCAGCATTCCGATCAGCATTCCCATCAGCATCCCCTTCGGCATCCCCGTCAGCGTGCCGCTGTTAAAGCTGGCCCGTGAGAACTCGACGAACATGACGCTACTCCACTTGCTCGCGATGGCTCCTTTTTAAATTCCCAGCCGGCCGGACGACTGAGCACCCGCTATCAACTGGCAACTGGCTCTCGCGTCTCATTGCTCTCAAGGACTTCAGCACTGCTTCACTTGATTTTTACAAGTTTTCCTCTCTAGTCTGTGTCTATTTTTTCTCCTTTTCCTCGTTCCTTTTCTTCCCCTTTTCCTCTGACTTCTCTAACGTTTGCTTTCTTGAATCGCTGAATTTTAGCTTGCCGACCTCTCTTCTACATGCCTCACTCGGAGATATTCTGCAGGTGAGCTGTAGAAGGCTGTGTGCCAATCGATGGTAGAGGTAGTCTATTTGTGCCCTACCTACAAACTTAATATAGAGTTAAACATGTTTTTTATCTCGATTATGTGACATACTGCTATGTATAATGAGCCATTAGTAAAGAGCATCATATTCTGCCATTATCGTGTTGCCTAAACATATAAGTTGATGTTATTCTTCAGTATCTATAAAACTATATACTTTAAGTTTATTTTTAAATAATTTAATTCAACGTGTCTTTTTTCCACAAATAATTATTCTTAATTTTTTCAGACTAAACTACCCTACCTTATATTACTGCCTTACATAAGTTCTGGAAATCAAGAGTAATTGATTTGAATTCTTTAAGAAATTAAATCACAAACCATAAGGTATACAGGAAATGGTCATGGAGGCATCCCCTTCACCGCAATGTGTCGGTCGCGAGTTTGTCCGACAATATTATACATTACTTAATAAAGCACCAGCACATTTACATAGGTTTGTTTAGTTTCAATAAATATCAAAGTGGATATTTTAACCCTTTCACTGCTACATGAGTCATTTATGACTCATGATTTTTATCTCCTACTGGGATTTATATATTTCATCTAAAAAAAAGTTTTTTATCAGGACAAAAAATTTAATTCCAAATTAAATTCAAATTTTGACTTTTATAGCAGTGAAAGTTTTAATGTATAAAATATAAAGTGTTTAAAATAAAACATTGTTTCTTTGCAGGTTTTACAACAATTACTCTTCTTTTGTTCATGGAGGTTTAGATACAAATCGAGAGTCAAACCCTGCAATAGGACAAAAGCAAATACATCAAAAAATTCAAGCACTCAATTTTCAAGATTGTCATGCCAAGATCAATCAAGTAGATTCTTTGTCTACCCATGGAAGTGGAGTTGTTATTCAGGTATTTAACTAAATTTAAGTAAACTTGAAAATGACTGAAGATAGTATTGTTGATTGTTTTTACAGAAACTATTATATATATTTAAACAAAGTGTTTACCATTATTTTGCAGGTATCTGGAGAATTATCTAACGCTGGAAATCCAATGAGACGCTTCACTCAAACATTTGTATTAGCTCCACAAGCTCCAAAAAAATATTATGTTCACAATGACATTTTCCGTTATCAAGATTTTGGTTACGCTGATGAAGAAGAAGAGGAATTGGAAGGTGAGGGAAATGCTGTTGAAGGTGCCGAAAGAGAAGTTGAAGTTGAAAATGTAAGACAAGAAGTAGAAGAGGAAGAGCCGCAAAATCAGGCTCAACAATTGGGTACTAAAATTGGTAATGTCGATCAACATGGGCAGTCTCAACAACAACCACCTCCCATGTCTCAACAGCAGATTTACTATGCAATGCCTACACAACAGGTGAATATCAAATAATTAATTATAATGAAATATCTTTTAATTTAATGCAACTTTTAATCTAACTGATTACATTGATTACAAAATAATTAATCTGTTACTATTATAGATTCATGCGATGCCTCAAGTAACAATCAATGGGTCTGTACATGAAGATTCTTCAATAATTTCTCAACAACCACTCCAACAACAACAGCAATTACAAGCTCCTCTGCAACAGCCATACGTTACCGAAAATACTACTCCAGAACAATTTCAACCAGAAAATGAGCAGGATACTCAACAACAGCAGCAACAACAGCAGTCTATTAAAACAGAGTCTCATTCAACATCAGAAGAGATTAGTGAACAGCCAGAAGGAGAACAAAATTATACACCAACTGCACCTGAAGCAGAAAATGAACATCAAGTTTCATCTCAAAATACGAGCAGTGGCCCAAAAACATATGCGAATTTAGTAAAATCTTTACCTAGTGTAGGAACTACCAGTCCTCAGGTGCCTAAACCACCGATGTCACCAGTAAATATTTTGAATAATTTGTTTTAACTTATTTTACTGAGCTTAAAACTGTTTAGTTTAATTTATAAAAATTTTTTTTTTAATAGCCTCTTATTTCAAATTTGCGTATTGATGATCGAGTACAAACACATCAACCATCCGTAGGAGCTTCACTTCCTACTTCAGGTGGTGTTTCAATGAATCAACATGTACATAGAATGGGTGGTGTTCAACAGCAAACACAACCTCAACAATACCAGCAAAGATTACCTAGAACTGGTGGTCCAATTCAACGAGGTAAAAAGCTATTTAATTGTGAAAGTAAATGTACTTTATTTTCATGTTTTTAAAATTAAAAGTAAATTTTTAAATAATTTTAGATGGTGAACGTCGTACTGGACGACCTGGTGGTTATACTGATGCGCATCAACTGTTTCTAGGAAATTTACCACATAATGCTTCTGAAAACGATCTTAGGCAAGTGTTTGAACGCTATGGTCGTGTAGCAGATCTTCGCGTACACAGCAAGCAAAACGATCGCACTAAGGGTCCTCAAGGAACGAGTAATACTAGAGTTCCAAACTATGGATTTATTACTTTTGAAGATCTATCCGTCGTTGCAAAAGTTCTTAATGATTTGGTAAATTTAAAATATCATTAGAATTATTTTTATATATGTTTTATTATCTTTCTTTTTGTTATTTATTTGTATTATCTTTCTTATTTGAAGCCAATCTTTTTCCCTGATGAAAATGGGCATAAGTTAAATGTAGAAGAAAAGAAAATTAGACCAAGGGAGGGAGCTGGTGGTGGCACTGGCCGGCCAAACCCAGGAGATGGTAATATTCGTCCTATGGGAAATCAACAGCAGCAACAGCAACGTGGTCCAGGTAACCTAAAATTTTAAATAGTTTTAAATATTCTAAAATTTACGCAAAATTTTTATTTCTTTAATTAGGTGGACCTGGAGGTATCATGCGCGGAGGTCAACATGGAACACGCGGTCGCGGAGGATTCAATCGTGGTGGTGGCGAAGGAGGTGGAAGAGGTGGCATAAGACAACCAGGTGGCAATCCAAACAATCAGAATTATCAAAATCGTCGCTAATTCTTGGGAGTGAAAATTAACTTTTAACAACAGCCTCGTGTCAAAACAAGGCCTCTCCGCCCTTACGAAAAAACATCAAGATTATATATAAAAAAAAGACGAGAATATGCGCGAAAAAAGAGCTTTGCTCGAAAAAAAAAAAATCCGTACGAAAATTTAAAATAAAATAAAACTACGCAAACTCGAGAAAACGACATTCCGACCGAAATGGAATAAAACTTTCGCGAGACTCTTCCTTAAGAAAGAAGATTAGTGCAACATAAACTTTTTAAGCGCGGCAATTAGTAGAGAAACAAGACAAACTTGGGAACGCGAGTACGTTAAGTGCGAGCATACTGACCTGTCAATTCTTTAAGTTGACTTCGACCTAAACATAGCTTTGCATAACTTAATTAAGGTTGTTAATTAAGAACGTTAATTGCCGTCAGAATTAAATTGTGCTTAATTTAATTAGGTCACAGAAGTTAAAAGATTTACAGTTTTCTCATTTTAGTAATTATTTCTAACTTAATTAAGTTGTGCTTAAGTTATACTTGGGCAAATTATGCATGCAAAAACGAGCCTTAGTTCATTTAAGTCATGCATTAATAAATTGGGTTGTGCTTAAGTTTTCTAAGTTGTGCCTTAGAAATATGGCAGTCTTCTTCAGTTAATTAGGTTTTGCTTAACTTTGTTAAGTTGTGCATAAAGATAAAATAAGTTATGTGCAAGAAAAATGTATGATTGTTTATGCAACATACATTGCAGTAATTTGTCCCTTGTATTATTTAATAAACATGTATAAAGTTTTACATGACCTAATTAACGTCTGCACAGCATTTTCATATTTTATATAACTTTATTACGTTTTAGTTAAGTTTATTATTATGGACTGCGTATATTTTAAGTCTTGCATAACTGAAATAATCTTTGCATAACTTATGTTTTGGTACTGCATAACCTAATAAATTTCTGCATAAATCCCAAGAATACAGCATAACTTAATTATTTTTTCAAAATATTCTGAAAGAAAAGTTGTGAACACACGTCTCCTCATTTGTGACAAATTTTGGGGTAATGCATAAGTTTAACATTTTTGCATAACACTTATACCTTACCAGCTTAATTAAGTTTTGCATAATTTTTGTCTATATAATACAGAACTTAATTAAGAAATTTCAAGAAAATACATCCTTAATTTTTAATGTTATGGAAACTGGTTTTCCTCTCCTTCCTGTATTCCTAAATATGATCAATTGGGAATAAAATCATAAAAATTAGTCATCCAAATTCTTCTCAGAATGGCCAAAAACAAATCATTGTAAAAAAAATAATGGGTTTTCGACATTTCTCTGGAAACTAGATAAATAAATGCAACACATTTTTCAAGTTATTACTCTTTAATGTTTGCGAAGAATGTGATTAAATTAGAATTTTGTAAAAAAATCTTAAACAGAATGAATAGTTCAACTGTCTTTGAAATTTCGCCAAAAGACAATCTGAAATACACACACATACAAAGACACACAGACACACGCGCGCGCGCGCCTCCACGCATACATCTATATGTAAATACGTCGATTTTCATTTCATATTATTTTTTTTTAATGTGTTAATATATTACTTTTCGTTTAACATTCGTTGCCCTTAAAATTTATCATAAATTTGAAATAACGTAGATTCTCCAATTTTGAAGATTCTGTATGCACATTGTTTTAACGTCTGTAGACACATTTCTTTTGAGCGAAATTGCGATGCAGAAGAACTATGAGAACTACGAGAATACAAGACAGTATAAATTAAGAAATGAGTGCGTTGAAAATGAAACCAAAATAAAAAGCCAACATAAGAAATGAAAGAAATAATGAACGAACGTGTCGCGAGTGTATTGTAACATTTTTTGCATTTAGTATAATATACTTATCTTACTATTGAAACATTGAGTTTTTATTATTAACTTCAGCAGATTGCCAAGAGAAAAAAGGAAAGTATAAAGTTTTTGATTTTTTTAAGATCATATATTTATTTGCTACTAAAATGTCATCAAACATTTCATTATTAGCAAGTATGCAAGCAATGTATTGTAGCATAATTATCATCGATAATAGGATGAATTTCTATTATTACCTGCTATTACTAGTTTAAAGAACGACACCAGTCATCAATTTATTTATAATATTTCTGTCTTTTTACCGAATATAATTTATGAAATATTTAACTGCTGTCGGTCTTTTTCGTTGATTTCATCTGTAAAGATAATTATTGATATCAATAATTTTGTTTTATAATAAAAATCTAAGACAATTTTTCTATTGTTATAATTACATAATAAACGTAAATGAAAATATTGACTGATTTTGTAGCAATGTATTAGAAAAAATATTCACCAAAAATCTCTTTCATACTTGATACTATTGTTGTACAATAAACGTAGTTATGCAACAGTCGATTCGTTGATGATTTTAACGTATTATCATTTTACTTATGCAATAATAAATTTATAGCACTTGAAGCTCAAAATGGCAATTTTAATGCTAATTTTCGGCTCTCATGCTATAATAGTATATTTCGATACAATTGCAATGAAATACTCAACAAAACTGGTGCGTATAAGTGATTATTCAGATCGTGCAGCTTTTAAAGAAGGCCGACACGAGTTAAACATACAACTTCCGCACCCTTGTCTTAATATTATATATTAAATTGTAACTTTGCTTCAGAATATTCAAATTAGTTGGTCGTCAAGATATTTAATTTTTCCTTCAATGGTCTTCATGCAACCTTATCGAACCGGCGCTAGAAATAAATAATTTATACTTTCTTCACGACAAGCACAAAATAAGCATTTTATGCCGTCGTTGCATCAGACTTTGTTGATGTCCGATCATTATTGATCTTATAATACGAATTTAATAATCGTAAGATTGCGATTTTTTGTTGAGACAGTAAAATATTGAAAAGTTAGAGTTAGATTTTTTCACAACTGCAATTTATTATGTGATTATCTAATTTTTTCTGAAATTTATAGTTAGTTAGGTAGTAAAGCTTAAAAAAATAAGTGAAGTATATAAGTAGTAAAAATTTTGTTTTGTTGATAAATTTTTTAGGCGGTTTTTCAATTTTTTGAAAACAGTTTTTTCGACTTTTTTTATACAATAAAGCCAGTGTAATAAATTCAGTTAAAAAATGCATCTAAAAAGGCATTATTTATTACACTTTCTATTTCTTTCAGGATTGAAATTTTGGATTAGTTTCGACATTGTTTTTATGCGGAAAAAGGTGTTATCGGTAATAAGCGAAATTATTATAATAATAAAATTTTGAAATTATTTTCGTCATACCCTCGCTGAAAGTACCATTTTCCCGCCCGGCGGCGTTTTGCAAATGTGTTGTAATTTCGACTCGGTGGTGGCGAAAAAAGTATACACAGCTCGGAAAGTAAATAATAAGAATGCCTATGCCTCTGATCAGATCGCATGTTTGTCACCCGAGTAAAAGTCTAGCTATCTGGGCCAATTATTTTCTTAACCTTAGGCGTGTAATGTACTAGTATTAATTAATTTTCGGGAAAAAAATTAGTTTGTGAAAAAGCGTGAAAACGATAACTAAAGTAAAAATGAATGAACCGAATGGCAATTATGTAAAAATGTAGTGTTCTGTTACATCTTGGATGAGTTGTTTGGGCACTTGACGTAAACTCAGTAGCTTATGCGAGAATCAAAAGATTTTTTGCTTTTTGAAAATGTTTTGTAACAGCTTATTTTCTTGGTCTTTTATGCAATTTTTGACACATAAAAATGTCTAGTACACTGGGTTTAAGAGATATATTTATTTTACATTTTTAGCGGTAAATGTAAAATTATAAAAGTAATGCTCTCTATGGCGTGATGGCAACAATATTGTTAGAATATCGCTTTGAAAAAATGAGTGAATTGCGCGCAGAAAAATTTACGATAATACTTGCAGGCGAAAATCATCATGTCATAAACGGAAACAGATTATTATTAATTAAGAAAAGGAATTGTAAGAATGTTGAAGTAAATATGATAAAAAATGATAGTTTGATAATTTGTTTTGCTTATTTGCGATAAAATGGGTACTTATCCATTTGGAAATGAGGAGCAAAAGAACTAGAGCGTTCGAATGGACTCGTAGATAGGCATTTGGTAATTGGCAACGACGGCAATGCGTGCTAATGCGTGACAATGCGTGCCGATGCGCACATCCGTTGGGCGAAAAAGTGAAATGTGAAAAGTGAAAAATGAATATGAACTAGGCATGTGTGTTGATGCATGAAGGAGGAAGGAAGGAGAGGAGAGGAGAAAGGGCAAGTAGCCGCGTAGGAAGTGGAGAAGGCGAGGGCGGTGCTTTTTCGTTCCATCTCCATGCCGGTTGGAAGGGTTGGCAAGCGATGAGATCACACGTTCGCATGGCAGAGAGGCGCGCTCAGCGCTCCGGACTCGCCGAGTCGCCAGTTCGCCACTAGGCCGCAGCCAGTAGTCTTCGCCGGCCTAAAGAGTCTACACCCTCGCAGCTGAACTCTCCTGCTCTCGCGAGCTTTTTCCCGGGCGCGAGCTGCTGAGGCTACTGCTCCCAAGTAAGTTGCATTTTATCCTTAGCAAGAGTATTTTTTTTCTTTCATCTTGGCTACTGCAGCAACAGCATAGCTTTTTACAATTTGTAAACTACCATTCAATTAATGCAATATTTCATACTTCATTAATGTATACGTACATACATACTTCCAAATTAATTTGGCAATTAATTTGGACAATTTAAATTGAAATTCCAAAATGTGAAAAATTATTCTCCAAACTTTTTCTACGATTCATTGAATGCCGTGTAAGCAATTTAAAAAGTGCTCGTGCGACGGAATTTCAAATCGTTAAAATATCTTGTTTGCTGCGAAAATTGTTGTAGCTGCGGTAGAACATTTAAAGAAATATATCTTTAAAGTACCGAGGCGAGAATGAAAAAATAAAAATTTCCATCAATGCAGCACTGTGCGTCAGATAAGAAAGTACAGTCTGCAAGTACATAAGGATGTCCTCGCGATAGCGAAGGAAGGAAATGAAAACGGCCGTTTAGCGCATCTGTTTGGCTGTTCCTGCACTAATGATGTCAGTTCTATATTTTCTATAGCCTAGATTTGATAAGAGAAAAATCGCGGACTGTTTTCGTCTTTCAATTTCTCACTTTATAGGTAAATAATAATTTATTTTCATTTCCCCAAGAGTTTTGGAAGGAAGCTCAAGTAAAGCTGTAAGCAGAAAAAAATGCAGAAATAGTGCGGACGGCACGGCCGAGCTATGAAATCTCTGATGTATCGAGGTCATCTGGCCTACATCATCATCAGAATAAAGCAGTCCGGGTTTCGTTAGGCGAGCGCAAGATAAGTCGGCTGCTCGGGGCTGTGCTCGGGTGTAACGCTACGCGCGGCGGTCGGTGCCGGACCGCCGGACCGCCGGCAGCCGCTCCGCGGCCGCGTGGGTGTCTGTATTTTCTGCCCCGCAACTTTAGCACCAAGTTCCGGACCATTCGTTGCGTTTGCGCCTTTGCGCCGTGCTGGAACAGTCGAATCTACGGGGGAATTTCGACTCGGCTGCACCACTTGCTCCTTGTCATTTCGTCAACGCGGCCGTCTTGCGCAACCCACCCGGGCGTACTTATCTACGATTATGCTTTTTTGCGCTCGCGGCTACTTCTAGCAGCTCTTATTCACTGGACCAACTTGGCCGGGCATCAGCTTCGTGCTTCCGTCTCGCAATATAATTCTAGTTTTATTATAGCTCCTATTCCTTATTTCTTCCAGTTCCTTTAAAGATTTCAATCATTTCAACAAGTCTAGCATTATACTTGAATTAAATTAAATAAAAATATTTTTAAGAAACAACCAACTGCGTTTCTGCTTGCATCTGTCGATGTCGATAGAAAGGGGCTCTCTACAGCTCAAAAATATCCGCGCTAGCTTGGCTTGTGTCGGAATGAATAACTCAATATTATTTCGATCAAACTTTAGATACTCTTAAAATTAGAATATCAGATTTTAAAAAATACAAATTTTCCAATATTGCTGTACTAACTATGTTAAGATAAATATTCTGACCGTATATCGCCGTTCCTATTTTAATTTGCCCTTTTTTAAGCTCTAAAGAAAAGAAAGAAGAAGTAAAGTCTTGGAAGAGATCACTTAACTTTTCTCTAGTGCTTTAAAAATGACAAATTAAAATTGGCCTATTTGAAATGTGCTTTTCTTCGTTAGGAACTACGATATATGATGCTGTTGCATTGTTATGTGCAAGCTCTAATTGAAAATGACTATTTAATTTCAGAAATCAGAATGAAGAGCAAGGAAGTCATCGGATTGTTGCTTATTGCACTTCTACTAACATGCGATGTTTCTGCTAAGGTATCGTTCCTCACGATAAAAAATTTCTCTTAATTGAATCAATTAGAGCAATTGAATAGTTGCCGATAAAAATATTTTCTTTAATTAATCGAATGTATAACGTCTGTAATGCACAGAAGAGGGAGAAGCGCAAAAAGACGAGAACAACTACGGAGCGAAGCGTCGAGGATGAAGTTGTGAACGTGTTGGAATCCGAGGAAAACGGTGAAAACCTCGGTGAAAACCCTGCGGCTTTTACAAAATCTCGTGCGAATAGCCTTCGAGAAGACCCATGCTTGCAAAAACATTGTGGGGCTGGCCGAGTTTGTCAGGTAATTTCCAATTTCCATAAATAATGGCACATATAAATTCTGCGCTTGTCCCAAAGTATACATAGACATAAAGAGTAAATAGATAAAAGCTATATTAAAAGCAAAACGTCAGTTAACAGAGAAACAAGAAGCCGAGTGCGTCTGCATCGAGAAATGCGGCGAGGAAAGCGACCCACGAAGACGAGTATGTACAAACCACAACGAGACCTTAGGAAGCGACTGCGAAGTTTATCAAGCCAGATGTTTCTGCGACACTAACGATCCACGGTGTAGAGGCCCAGACTACCTGCATGTTCACATTGAATACTACGGCGAATGCAAGCAAATGCCCGTAAGCGCGTTTTACAATTTATTCATTTCGTTTATTCATTTTTTCGAGCAAACGTAAGCTGTAAAAAAGTCTTGTGCCCAACTAATTTATACTAATTTCCCATCAGGCCTGCAAGGAGGAAGACCGACTCGACTTCCCTCGTCGCATGCGCGACTGGCTGTTCAACATCATGCGCGACTTGGCTGACCGTCAAGAGCTCCCGCAGTACTACTTGAAGATGCAGCGCGAAGCTGAATCAAATCATACTCTGCGATGGTCGAATGCTGCCATTTGGAAGTGGTGCGATTTGGATGGCCATCCACACGACCGCGCCGTGTCGAGACACGAGCTTTTCCCGATTCGTGCACCCCTCATGGCCCTCGAACACTGCATTGCGCCTTTCCTCGACTCCTGCGACGCTAACAATGATCACAAAATTACTCTCCACGAGTGGGGAAAGTGCTTGGAACTTGAAGAAGTACAACGCCCTCGCCTATTCTTATTCTTCTTTACATTCTTTTTTATTTTACTCTAATAATGATAATGCACTTTTATTTTAGGAGGACTTGCAGGAACAATGCGATCATTTGGCTGAAGCCGCAGCTGAATCAACTGAATAATCTTTTATTGCACCCACTTATTGCAACTTGAGCGAAAAACATTTTTTGCATTTTAGCTTTTTCTTCAATCTTTAACCATTTTTTAACTAAATGTATTGTTAAGTCTTTTTTCTCACAATCAACCTTAGGTTACGCTGCAATTACTTACTTGCAAAACTATTTTTTATCTATTTTCAAATTTATATTCATTTTTAATACACATATACCAATGTTTGAAATAAAATTTTTAACAAAAATTCTAAACTGATCTTTTATTACTGTAGAACCTATGCAGTAACCGTACAGTGAACGTTCTTTTAAATAACTAATAGTAAGTGTAAGAAACATATTTGTATAAAGAAACCCATCGGTTACACAAGTGGCATGTTTCTTAATTACTATCTTATTAATTTAAAAGATGCGCTAAAATTATTTATCGAAAGCATTAATTTACTACTATTTTATTTATGCACAGCAAAACTGTGCAACGCTCTTTGCCTCCAAGTTCCCAGCTGCTATATCCACTGGTAGTTCCCTCTGCAAGAGAGAGAAAGCTATAGATCCGTTAGAGAGAGACAGAGGGTGACGCCGCGCAAAACGTTAATTGATCTTACTTCAAATTATAATAACGTAATGCAATGAAAATTTTTTCCTAGTATTCTTTGTTACTTACGAACGTAATGTGTAGTTTTAATGTATAAATATTACAAAAATGTTTATTAAGACTAATAAAAAATACTCAAAGAACATGCACGTATAGGTATATTTATTGTTTATAATATGTCAAAAGTGTGTTACAAATTTTCGAAATCCCAAATTTTTCTTATTTGGTATTACTTTTTACACGTTAAAGAACATTTTTACAAGTTTCAAGTCGTAATAATTTAAATAGAATATCATATCGGGAAGCGATATTGTAAATCTCTTATCACGCTGATATTATTACTACAAAAGGCACTATACTTAAAAACGAAATGATGAAAATGACAATCTTTGATAAAAATATTTATTATTATGTAATCTATAAGCTTATAATTGTTTATGATGATTGCAAAAATAACGCCTAAAAATGATTGTATTCCTATACTTATCGTGTAATTCAGCTCAACTTTAAAATATAATTTAAAAAAAAGTAAAAGGTCGATTGGTCTGAAATTTTCAAAGTAGATTTATATGTACCGATTTTCAAGAGTTTGACGAATAAAATGAAAATCCGAGTGAACTACCTTAAACTGCGGCTAAAGTATACAGCTACTTCCTTCGTCCGTGGACCGGCCGTGGTGGGGAACACAATCGAACCGCACGAGGGAATAGCGAACAGCACAGCTTGCTGCACGATATTTAATTGTTTAAAAGGAAGTGTAAATTAATTCGAAAAAATATACCCGCATAGGTGGTTAAGAATCTGCCATATCGGCTCTTCAAAATCGAAAAAATTTTTCAAAAAAATCACTCTTAATGCTTTCCATAATGGCGTAAGCAAAGACTTGTTTCAATTTCAAGTCATACCATTCAGAACTTAACAGTTAACATTGAAAAATGTTGACAAATTTGTATAAATAACATGCACAAATAGTGACAGTTTTAAAGCCTTTTCTCTGAGAGTTCTGACCGGAATTACTTTAAATTGAAACCATACATTCTTTAAAACGCTATTGCGGAGAACATTGAGCGATTTTTTTCGAAAATTTGTGTTTTGATTTTGAAGTAAGAAGATAATGTCAAAGACGGTACGGCCGATTCCTATAATCATGAATTTTATGTGTACATCCCCTTGTTATGATTTTAATTACATTTTACAGGTAAACAAAGGGATTATTACGTGTGGTTTTTACCATACCATGTAGGACAAAGCGGGGCATAACAGGGGGCAATGTGATGAACCTGCGGGGTATAGTGTTATTAAACCTACTAAGTAACTTATTGCAATATAAAAAAGCAGTAAAGTGTAAACAAATTCTCCGTACGGGATTTGAACCCGTGGTCTAAAGAACGAAAACAGAGATCACAGTGGAAGGCAGGAAGCCGCCGAAAGCCGACTTCAGATTGCATACAATGCATACATATGTACGTAGGTAGTAGTGTGCATTACGAATTACAATAGTATATAGTACATATATGCATATAAGAATAGTACGTTTAATGTCCACTAGAGGTTCTGAAAACAGCTGCGGGGCGCGGGCCTACGGCTGCTCGCGGTCCGCGGAGTTTAGCTGTTTAGATCACTCTCCCTGTTCGTCACAAAACACAAAAGCCTGATGTATCAATATTAATTGCCAGGTTAAATTTGGAAGTTCGGACTAGGGATGGTCAAATGACGATACTATTTGACACTGGAACGAAATTTAAACAATATTTAATTTACTGCGCAATTGTTAATATTTCTACCCAGTTTATTAGAATGCATAATTTCTCCTAGGCACTTTTGAAATTGAATTTAATACCTTTATATAAAAATACATACCTGTCCTTATTATAGTTGCTAATGTTTGCCGATAATGTACACACGTGTATTGTAAATTTGTAATCGGTTAAACAGTAGCTAGCTTTTTAATATGACAGTATAACCTATAAAAAAACATTTTGTCATTTCAAGTATCTTAAATAAATTATTTTCGTTGTTTAAAAGGATAAAATTATTGGAGAAATCAGTAGTTGACGAGTTGACATACGCATACCTGCGCATACCTCTATAGAAGAGGTATGTACCATACACAGCCCTATACCGATGAAGACGCGACGCGCGGGGGATTCCATGCCTATATAGGCGCATTGGCGCAAATTTACACAGCGAAATCTCGAGGATGAGAAGGATATCCAATGGGATGCATTGTTGCGCACTTACAGCAGCTCCCATTGGCTGATGCTACTGGCCGCGGGCACGCTGATCGTGCGCTTGGAACCTTGCGATGGCATCGGCGTCGATCAGCGCTCGTAAAGTCAGAAGGTAATTCCGCGTGGGATCACTGGTGATAGTGGTAGTATAATGCACACTGGTACTGGGAAGATGACCAGTAACTACCAGTATGGAGCAGCGACTATACTTACTCGACTGGACGATCAGCGAGCAAGCGAGAAGGGAGACCAGTCGAGCTCTCGAGTCGAGAGGGAGAGAGAGAGAGAGAGCGAGGCGCGTCGCGGCGGCATCGGGCTGGCGCCCTGGCGGGCAGGCGCGGGCGCACACGCAAGCGAGCAAGCGAGTGGAGCGGTGGCGCGCAGAGAGCGAGAGTCGAGAGTACTAGCTGAGAGCGAGCGGGTCAGCGGGCGAGCGAAACGTTTTTTCTCCAGTCGCACACACAGACGGTGAGAGCAGCATTCGAAGAAGACCATGGTGAGTAATTCGGCGGGCTCCCTCGGCGAAAGCAAGCTCATCCTGCTTAAAGATTCGCCAGAACGGGACCAGCGTGCCTCGTTAACCTAAAAGATTCTTCTTCATTTTTCCAGGCTGGTGGCAAGGCGGGCAAAGACTCCGGCAAGGCGAAGGCGAAGGCAGTGTCGCGCTCGGCCCGAGCCGGCCTCCAGGTGAGTGCTCCGTGCTTTACTACAGCGACGTGCGCCTCCGTGCAGGTAGACGGGACGCCGGGCAGCCGGACCGCTTCCGGCATCGAACGGGTGGCGCGAGCAAGCAACATCTTCCTCGTCGACAGCCGCCGAGCCGCGGCGGTTCGCCGCCGTATCGCGATCGTTGCCGCGCGCGCGCTTAACAGCAGCAGTGCAGCCTAGCTCTAGCGAGAGCGAGAGAGACGGCACGAGCACAATGGAGAAATGGCGCGAAAGCCTCCGAAGTCAAGGGCGCGTACAGCCGCTTTTTCTCCGAGTTCTCCCGAGTGCCGCATCCGTCTCTTTCGGTCAAGCGCATCGAACCACCTTGAAAGATATTCCGAACTCCTCGAGCGATGTTTGTTTTCGCGGGACAATTGCCGGACTCCGAAGCGAGCGTTTGTTTTTGTTTGACGCCCGCGTACCTTGAGCGTGCCTCTTCCAATTCACCTCTTCGCCAACTGATTCACCCTTTACCTCTCGCATTAATATTTATATCGCACCTCCACACTATCTTCGAGCATCTTTTTCTTATTTCACCCCTCGTATGCGACTTTTCGAGCAACTTTTCTGTTATGATTGCACGATTACACGCTCGTTCCCCGATTGTTCCGAGGACGCGTAGCGCTCCGAACTCGAGTCATCGCCCCATAACTTATTTTTTCCTTCAAATTTTCAGAGCGATTCTTATGCATTTGAAAAGCTTCTTTTAACATGTAACTACGTTGCTGTAAATTTAGAAAAAAAAACAGTTAAAAAATAGACTAGTACGTACATACGTGCTTCGAAAGCCGCGTCATCTTTCTATTCGTTCGATATTTCCTCGCGAAAGGAAAGCTGCTGACGCGTTTAGGGGATTGGTAGTCGGATGTTTTTATGTTGGTTCGTACTATAGCACCGGCACTAAAAACATAATCTTCCGATACTCTTCATGTTTCCGTTATATTTGCCCAATGAATTTAAATTAGCCAATATAAGTTGACAATTTTTTTATTGTATATCTTTGTTTTTTCATAACTAAATTCTGAAAACTAATAAAATAATACAATTATTTTTTTTACTTTTAGTATTTTAATTAAAAATTATGTTCTTGAGAAATACATATTTCATTACAAATGTACCCATACTATTATTCTGATATTATAGTTTCCAGTGGGAAGAATTCACAGGCATCTAAAAAACAGAACAACGAGTCATGGACGTGTCGGTGCTACAGCTGCTGTTTACAGTGCTGCTATCTTAGAATATTTGACTGCAGAAGTAAGTAAATTGGTTAATTTCTACTTAAAAGTTTATAAAATGTGACAAAATAGTTTGAAAGTAATTATTGCTTGATTATTAATAACAGTTTTAATAATTCTATTTTAATTTTTGTAGGTTCTTGAATTAGCGGGTAATGCATCAAAGGACTTAAAAGTCAAACGCATTACTCCTAGACATTTACAATTAGCTATTCGTGGAGATGAAGAACTCGACAGCCTTATCAAAGCTACTATTGCTGGTGGTGGTAAGATATTTTTTTATTAAATTTTACCATAAGAAATTAAAAATAAATTTCCTACACCTTACAAAAATAAAAAAAAAAAACATTGATTTCTCAATTACGTATATTGTTTTGTTTTAGGTGTTATACCACACATTCATAAATCTTTGATTGGCAAGAAGGGATCTCAGAAACCGGCATAAAATTAAATTTATTATATGTTTGTTCATTTTTGAAAATTGATGAAATATTGTAAAAAAAATCTAAATAATTTTCATCGAAAAGTCGAAAGTTTAAACAGGAAAAATGCAGAGGTCGAGTTTTTAGATTGAATCAATTTTCATCAACATCAAGGCATTCTAATGATGATGCTAGAACGAATCGACTCGAGGATTGTCCGAAATAAGAGTAAACTTTACTTGATATCTCTATACATATATATCTATGTATATATATTTATATCACGCCCGCCTTTTCTGCTTTGATACTTAGGTACATTTCAACAACCACTGCTTTTTCTTTTTTCTTTTTGTTCCTTACATTTTTTTCGTTTTACTATGCTTGTTTTTCCCCATTGATTTGTTTCAAATTTAGTAACATAGAATTTTAATTGTCATTGCCGTCTTTTTCAATGCCAAATATCAATGATTATTATATATAATAAGTAGTATTATTTCTAATTATGTGACCATTTATTTTCATATGTGACTATTACAAAATTTTCTAATACTGCTGATGTAATGTTGTAATAAAAGTAACTAAAATTTTGGAAAGTCGGTTTTGAGCAAACTTTATTCTTGAAAGTTTTAAGGTTTATAGTATACAAATATTTTAACGCTTTTTAACTTCGTTTTCCCTCGTACAATCAACAATTTTTTTAAATTAAATCTAACCTGAAGCAGTAAATAACTCAGACTCGTTTTAGAGTTTTAATATACATGCTCAAAATATTTCTTTAACATTATATTATACTGTAATGTTACTTTTATCATATCATATACTTTTATGAACTGAACAATATTGAAAAATGTCTTATCAATATAAATTACTTTTAATTGTTTTTACGTATTTGGGTTAGATTTAGTTTTAATTGCAATATTTCAAATTTGTTCATTATTAAAAAAATATCACTTCACACTCACAAAATTTAATTGTAACTTTTTTTTTATCAATGTGTTAAATTCAAATCATCAAGAGTGTGTTTAATTGGAGTTATTTACTTGTAAATTTTGTGAAATATAAGTAATGTTTTTTCTTTGTTTTGATAAAATGTGTAAGAATTTTGGGAAAGCTACAGTTTTTCATTCATTTATTGTGAATAGGATTCATTTGTTACTGGTAATACTTTAGATTAAGGAATATAATTGTCAAACACTTTCAATACAACTGGAGAAATTTGCCAGTTGCATGTAAAACGTTCATTTTCATAATAAAAATCGATTTTATTATTTTGGAGTATTATTTTTACTAAAAATTACAGAACAAATGTCTTTTGCTTATTATTCAATGTTTTATGAAATAAATTTTTTTCAATAAAATATTAGGAGCAATCGTTTTGTAATTTCTAAAAATAAAATAAAAATATTTAGAGAATTGAAAATAATTTAAGTAATACTTTTTCACGACTAAGAAAATTGTGTTGATGAGATGATTTATTGTAATTTACTGTATAAGTACAAAAGATAATTTTAATAAAAAAGAATTTTCCTGAAACCATTGATTTATTTAATGATGGTGTACACTTCTTATAGTAGAAAATAGTTGAAAATCGTAATAGTAATAAGATATTAAATTTTTATTCTTAGATTAAGTATTAGCATGATAATAAAAGGAAATATAAGAAAGTACAATAACAGTTTGTTTTCAATATTTTTTAATCGAAATATCTATTTTATCGATTTTTATTAAAATAAAGTGTAGAAGTATACATTATTAAAAGTAAGAATTTTTTGTCTGTACTTTCGATTGTTGAAATGTGGATTTTTTATTTTTTTTTATGATGAATATTATGGCATATATTTATGTTAGTACTTAACTTTTAGCAAAGCTGTAGAGGTAAACAAAATAACTTATATAGATTTCAACATGTCTTAAAGCTTAAAGCTTTTTATTTTTTCTCAATTAAAAATTTATAATTTTTATGAAAGTTTGTTGTAGAAATTAATAAACATAAAAAATTTAAAGAATATTAAATTACCATAGAAATTATTTGTGGTTGTTGATTTGAAAGGAAATGTTTAGATTAGTGTTTAGTGTAAATTTTCGACTTTTATTATGTGTACGTAGAACTGACTGAAAATAAGTAAAAAATGTCAATTATTGAGATAAGTTTGATAAGTGATTACTTGAAGTGTGAAGGAAGGTATAGTAGAGCTAGCAATTAGGAAGGTGCTAGGGTAAAGAAGAATGAAGAATATACGAATTGTGGAAGAAAGCGGGAAATAAGGGAAACTGCCGAGCAAGTCGCCAAGCTGGTCGTCAAGGGCGCAAACTGGTGGCTGGTGCCACTACGCCGCTAGCGGGCAGCCCCAGCCGCGGTCGAAGATTTCTTAGCAGGCGACTTGGCGCCCGTCGAAGAGAGTCGAACATTGCCGAGCAGGGCCGAGAGCATAGGAAAATAAGGCGAAGGCTGCAGCGGCTGGTCACTCGAACTGTGCAGTGGAGGCTCTGGAGGCCGCAGCACTGGCAGCCGTGAAGAATTTAAGAATTTGCAGTCTCCGGACTCCGGAGCCCGCAGGAGCTATACTATAAGCGAGTCAAGTGGCGGTGGCGTGGCGGCGGTGGCGGCGGCGAAGGCGACGGTGGCGGCAGCGGCGCAGCCTGTACTATGCACGCAGCACAGTGCACTGTGTGCACACAAGGCACAAGAGCAACTACCACAGTCCACACACTTCAGTCTCCGTACGGGCTGCGTAACTGGCGGAACTCGCGTCACTTCAGCTCCCCGCATTGGACTGCGAAATAAAGGAGTCAATGTGCTCGCGGGCAACGCGCTCCAAGTGCTCGAACAGCTAATATCGCAGGCTCAGCTCGCGTCCTCGGCGCGGTCCGCGAACCGGAGCCTGGGGCATGTAGGCTAATAGTAGTCAAGCTACCGCTGTACCTGGCACACCGACAAGGAAAAGTCAAAGAAACAAGTGTTGTGAAACAAGTATTGTGTACCGAATCAAATTCCCTTACTTCTCTTGCCTTTTTCTCCTGCGAAAATTTCTTTCCTTAGTCTCCTCGCCCACACTCCCTTTCTCACTCGCTCTTTCTCTTTTCTGACTTCCTTTGCGACTCGGCGCTCATCTCCGCGCAGGATATTTTCGCCAGATCCTTCCTTCTTTCCCTTCAGGGCTCAATTGGGGGAAAACTCCATTGTTGCTGATTTGCCATTGCTGCGCTTTTCACTTCACCAATATCTCTACTTTTATCTCGGCAAACAAAATTCTAGTGACACCACTACACGAGTAAATTAGGAAAAAGTGGACTAAATCAAGTATAGTATAGCGGTTGTCGAAATAAGTCGATAGTATTTTTTACTGACATCTTCGTACGAGTTCATGGCTGAGGCAAGAGGAGTTTTGCATGTGCTAACTCGAGTCCACAAATCTAACTGGATGAAAAAATCGCAGTGAGGATCAAGGTGGGACAGGAGTTAAGGCATTTTTGCACTTCAAAATGACTAGAAAGGATCAGCTTATCAGGTATGTAAAAAAAAACTTGATGCTCAGTGACAAAAGTTGTAAAAATCATTTTAAACGATCTAAATCAATGAATTTGCATGTAACTATTTAAACACCGTGACGACGCGATGTGAATGAAACAACAATGTTTCTAAAAGAAAAAGTGAATTCCCAAGCAGTTCCTTCTTTCGTGGGAACTTAATGCTTCCCATACTTTTGCATGATTTGCCTCACAAACGACCGGATTCTCCGCGTATAGCCTTTTTATGTAACGCCAGCTGCTTTGTTACAGCTTTAATTCGTAATCCTTGTTCAATAGATAGTAATAAGAAAAAGAAAGTTCAAATGGATTCTCTCTGTACATAATAAGAAAATCGAATTATGCCTTATTATGTATGTTACATATTTGTTCTGCAATATACTTTAATCGTGTAGGTGAAAGTGCTAAAAATTATACTGTTACAATCGAGTGGAAGGATAAGACAGAATGGTTCCTGATTAGTTTAAAATGTTAATATATTTTTAGTAAAGCCAATGTGCAAATCATTTAAATTTTTATGATCATTCACAAGTAAAGTAGCACGCAGATTAATCCGTTAACTATCAGCTGTACATCTTTTAACTGTAAAAACCGGGCAAAGACAGGCGCATCGGAAGTCCCGGTATAAAATAGGTATAGGTGAGCCTTGGTAACGTCAAAACGTGGCGTAGCGAGGACCGTGATACAAGCGGACCGTTACTTTGACTTCTTTATCTCTCTCTCTCTCCGAAGTATGAGAACGTGTGCCGTTTTACGTAGTGAGTAGTCCACGCATTCCTCGTCACACCGGTTTCTAAGACTCTTCAAGGCGCTCCCAAGTGTGAGCAGTAGGTCTCTAGACTCTCGGCACTCCAGAGTTTAGTCATCAGATCCCATCGCATACATATCCTGTCGAGGACTTTGAAACAAGCGACTTCTTATCTCGCTGAAAAATGAAAAGATTTTTTTCCATTCACATTCATCGAATAAACGAATGGAAAATTGAAAATTCCGATCAACTACGAGCAGTGGGAGTTGTACAGTTCTCCCCCGCAGCGGGTCAAGTTTTCCCGTCCTCACCTGAAAATCAGTAGACGACTTGAAATTATCTACATTATCTTGAAATTATCTAGTCCATATATATACAGTCTGCGCGTTGTTGTTGTTTTGCTGTTATTTTGGAATTTTCACTCAACAGTTTTTCATGTTCTCTATAATAGAGTCAACATTATGAATTGACTGAAAATGCATCCGAAGAAGCCTACAATTTCTTAATTGATTCCGCCTTATTTGCTCAAAAACGCATATACCATGATGTATTTATTATTTCTTTATGTACTCTTTCATTGCTTACTAATAATAATAATATAATAGTAATAATAAAAATAATAAAATAAGGCATTAGCGTCTTAAACATGCGGAGGGGATAATTGCAGGTCTTTTTTTATTATTTCTATTGCACATCATCTGGTAAACTGCGCGATCGATCGGAAATTAATGCAACATTTTTGCGTGACGGAAATTTAATGACAAAGGCATTGCGTTTAGAAAATCCCGATACTAGGAAGATATCGGTGCGTGATGTGAGATCTTCCTTAATTAAGATCAGGTAGGGATCCAACGCGTATACGGCTACAACCGCTGCAAAATAGAAGGCAGTGGAAGGTGAGAGTGGCTGAGAGCACGTGATACTACGCATCTTTTGATCTTTCTCTTTCTCGCAGTATGACAAAAAGTGAGTGGAAAGGAGAAAGGAGAAGAAGCCTTGCGCTCCAGCTCTTTCAGGCGTGCGACAAGCCTCTTAAAAAATCAGATTCAATCTATATACTTTGATGATGCTGCGTATAAGACCCTCGCCGTTAAACTTATAATCGCTCTGCTTATACAGTCGTCTACCTTTATTTAATGACTAAAGTTAAGAGTGCTCCACAACACCTCAGCTGGCGGAAGAGATTTTACTGAATCGACGTAAAAGTAATTGCACCCGGAAAACAGCAGTATGTCTCCAAAAAACTTTTCAAACTTTTAATAAAAAACAAAAAAATTGAAAACTGATGTACTTTTAATAATATAAAAAAGAGAAAAAAAACAGTCTGAAATATTTTTGAGTTTAAAAAGTCCAACCAAAATTTGTAGTCTTTGATGAAAGATATTTTTAAATTTTTCAGATATGTAGTCTTTGAACAAATAGTTCAATGCAGGGGACATTTTTGCTAATTCCTTGTTTTTACTACTACTGTTTAATTAAAGCATAACACTATAGAAATTAATTGAAATAGGTTGGTAATTTATATTTTTCTTTATCTTCATAACTTATACTCAAACACATTTACATTTATTTATATCTTGAAAATTAAAGATTTTTTTTATGATTTTTTGTACCTCACTCTACCCTTAACTATAAACTAATTCAATTTTAATACAAAGTTTTGATCTAATTAGAATATCATAGTTGGGTAAAATTGTAAAAAAAGATGATAAATTAAGATAATAGAAAATACTAAAGGCGCTAATAATGACGTAGAAATTACAAGACAGGCAACTGGTCGAAGAGGATCCGGTTGAATTTCAGAAGATGATCAAGCAAGTAGCAAGTTTCAATCGGATGCTAACGACGGTGGCGTTGACAACCCTTGCGACGAGACGTCATGAGCACGTATAAGTAAGAGTATGGGCTAATGAACACTATAATGAGTATAGGAGAATTTCATTCATAATGCTTTCAAGTGCAATCTGCAATACGCGTGCGGATCTTTCACCGCCCACACTTTATTTACAATCATACTTTTTTTGCATTCGCTGCATACTGCATTTGCAGATCAATTCTTAGAGCACTACAATAATAGTCTGTCAAGAGTAAATGACAACAGTGAAAGTAGCTTGAGGAAATGCTCAGTCTAAAATGATTAATTACAATAGTGTATACTATTACTCAAAATGTGTGTTCGCCCACCTTTCAAAGTACAAGTACCTGTACTTTCATATTATTCAAACCAAGGAGGCAGCGCTAGAACAAAGTGATGTCTAAACAAATCTAATAAAAGAGTTTAAAAATATAATATTAAATTAGTTTTCAATATAATATTGAAATCAGCTCCAGACAGGACTTGGTAATCAAGGTAAAACATCGAAGTAGAAGGGCATCTCGTAGTAACCTGCACTAGCGCTGTCTCTCGGGATTATTTACTTTCAGTCCATGTAAAGAGTTTCAAAGTAAGCTGTCCTTCTAATTATGTAGTAATACCAGACTCTTCGGTTCTGGGGCTTTTACTCCTTTTGCTAGCTCCGACTCTCTCAAACCGGAAGCTCGCTAGTCTAGTCGGACACGGGTGATCGTAACGCACCGGGTTGAGTCCTCGGGACCGTGCACGCTCCTCTGTTTTTACCTTTTCACTTTGTTTAACAACCGAGACCTCAAATTGCGATAACGCACTAGCTCGTCTTTTACTGAAACTCACTCCTTTCACTTTTCAAATTTTTTCTTCATTTTTTCATTTCTTCATTTTTATATTATAAAATATATACTTTTTTATACATAAACTCGACTCCCTTTGATTCTGTTAGAACGTTTTGCCTAGCCCCTATCAAATTTTCAAGCGATCACGTTGCAATTATTTAACAGCATTCTAACAGAATCAAAGGGAAACGAGGGTACCTCTTTTTTTAGCCTTAATACCTTGAGCCTTGCTTATATTATTTCGATCATTCATTAAGTACTTGAATAGTTATAAAAAGACCTGTAGAATATCCATATTGTTTAGGCAAAATAACGATAAAGCAGAAAATTTGTAAGAGTACAGCAATCATTCAGTTCAATGCTCCGATATAGAACCTTATACGAAACAATACATCCGTTAATCGATATTGACGAACCCGTTATTTGCTAACTCGAGCGCTAACCCATTCAATTTGTTCTTTTAAAAAGTACCCATTGTTGTTCGTACATATTTATTTTATTTATTTATTTATTTTATTATTAAACGGACTAAAGTCCTTTACAGTAAAGTAATACAAGTAAAAAATATAATAAACTATAAAATACAAAATTAAACTATCAGAAAGTATCCACTACCTAACGTATCACCAGGTATCACCAGTCAGTCGACACTGAATCAAACCTCGCAGTTTATGATTTCAGAGCACGCTTAAAAGCACTATGTACAAGTTTTTATAAAATTTTCTTTAGCCGTTCTTTAACGCTTCTATAATCCTCTTTATGTTTGAAATAAATGATTAAGATTTTCTAAGAAATATTATACTACACTAATAGTTACCATTGAATAATAATTTTTCCTATTATATAAATATACAACAATAAAAACCAATAATATACCATGATGCAATGTCTTTTTTATAAGCTATTTAATAGTGTTGATTGTGTAGGGTTAATAAATATTAACAAATATAAAATAATGATATTTATCCACCGATGTGTAATTGGTATTCGCTTCCGCATGAGCGGATGCTAATACCAGAGACTTAAAAAGAATCGCTACTTGCTTTAATTTAAAGACAATCAATCATCAGTTAATTCTTCATTTTTGTAAAATCGTAAACAATCATATTTTAATTGTGGATTTTTATTTCATTTGGTTTTATTAACTTTGCTTCTAGAAACCGATTTTCACAATATTTTCGCTTACAAACTTTGTAAGACTTCTAAGAAGGTGTACTTAAGACTTTAAATATGAAACAAATGCAGAAGTTTTTGCAATATAGTACAACTAAAATCGCACTGCTGTCAATAGATGGATATAGTTAGCTTCCTGAAACTGAATTTAAACTTTTGCTTAATAATAATCTTTTTTATTTAAATTTCCTTATGTTAAGTTTTACATTAACGTTCAAACAAAAAAAAATAAGCAACAAATCTAACTTTTCGCATTAGTAATGAAAAAAAAAGATGTAATAGTATTAGGAGTAGACGTATTACATTATTTTCCTAAGCTATATACATACATTTTTTTAAATATATATTTTGGTCTGAATTTTTTAACACAATTCATGCATTTTTGTTTAAGTGACTCAAAAAAATGTTCTAAAAATGGACAAAGTCCCTACTTGCTTTAGAGCACTTAGATCTCTGTTGTTCCGGTAAAAATCTATCAGAAAATCTGGAAAAAATCGGAGGTAATAATACTACGATATTTTATATTATTTATTTCAATTTACTAAAATGAATTATACAATATAAAGTATTATTATAACCTTTTATTTTTTGGCATTTTCTGCTCTTTTGTATTTAATTCTTCGTATAGGGGAGTCCGGAACATTTTTATACAGACTTTTTTGAACGTTCACTGGAGCGACAAAAATGTAATAATCGATTTCTAAAACGTATACGCAGTTCAGGGATAGAAATTAGAAATAACTTAATTTCTTAAATAAAAAAAAATCAATTTGTCCAAAATTGCCCGGGTACGGGGTAAACTTGTACAGACCACGGGGCAATTTTGGACACTTGTTATTAATAGGAAAATCAGGACTTTGGATTAATTTAAAAATTACCATTTGAAAGTACATTATAAATTTGAATGTTTAATACATAAAAAGTTTACTTATAATAAATAAAAGGTACTCTAATTTGTTAGTACTTGAAAGGCATGATATGATATTTTTGACACAGAAATGAAAATGGCAACAAGCACATAAAATTTGTTAAAAATAATTTATTTCAGATTATTGCATTATAGTATATTATTATAGCAAAAGAATAAGTATAAGTACGCTGTACTGTGTTATGTCCTGAACTCTAGTAAAACTAGAGTTTAAAACATATCAATATTGCCTAGTGGGTAGGCCTTGAAATTGTCAAT